>JANHFO010004524.1:569857-583151 GCA_032468095.1 Pareas carinatus | reverse complement strand
GGCCTGGGGTGGAGATGTACAACTGGGTGTCGTCAGCGTACTGGTGGTACTCCACCCCGAAGCCACGAATGATCTCATTGGTGCTTGCCTAAGAGTGTGAGAAACTCGTTCCGTTTATTGGCTGTTTGTTCTGACAGCTCCCCTATAAAAGGGGAGCTGTCAGTTCCAACGACTGCTGGTTGCTGTGCATTCAAATAAATATCAGTTCAATTACTCACAGCTCCAGGTGACTCATTTCGTGGACTTTTCATAAGAGTTCCACAATACTTCTTAAAATATATTCTTACAATAACTCTATGTGGACATTAAAGTGTGTGCATCCATAAGGATTATTAAATCTGGATTGCAATAGCACAGTGACAATTAAGGACTGGAGCTTCTTGCTGTTTTTTTGCTGCCAACCAATGATCATCCACCCTTTTTTACAGATCAAACCTGGATGCCAGAGCCTGTGTCTTAACTGAGATAGTTTGATTTTTAAAGGTAATGTTTAAAGGAGGGCTTTCTCCAATGATTTTTGGCCAGTGAGCCTATAGCTGAAATTTGAAAAATTTCTATGGGGAAGAGAAGAACACCTGTACAAAGGACAAATTGATGAGGATGTTGCCTTTGAACTTTTCAGCCTCAAAGATTCTCCCCACTTCCCACCATTTCATTTTATTTTTCAAAACAAAATACTGGGGTGACCCACCATTTTACATTTTTTAAGAGTGTCTACAAAGCAATGTGGTGAAGAGAGATGATGCCAGTAAAATGCAAGCTTTTCCATTTTTAAAATTAAAAGAATGTAAAATTAATAAAGTTGGGTATGTTAGGAGAATTGACAGCTACTGTGACATTTGGAATCTTATGCCTAAATATTAAGAAAGGAAATTGTGCTTTATCTCTGATAGTCTATGTAATATTTGATATTTTATGATAACAGAAACTACAGAAATTCTAATGTAATAGATGTGATGCATCTAAGTAGATACAGAATGCTATGACATTCTTATCATTGAAATGTGATAAATATTCTGACATTCCAAGTCATAAATATTAGAAAGATAACAAAAGTACAGACTCTTCTTAAATGTTATTCATTAGAGCAGTATTCCAAATGCTGGTGATATATAATTTCCATGAAGGTTCTATTACTTACACTGCAGTCAAAATAGTAGAAAAAGATCTCATTTTTCTACTTGTCCTGGTCTTTCCTTTTTTCTTAAAATTCTGGCTGGTAAAATGTATTCATTTAAAAAATTAATGAATGCCCAGATGAGTTTTAGTTCCCAGATAGCTACAAGTAGTCCTCAATTTTACAACTGTTCGTTCTCCAGAACCAAGCAGGACTAGAAATGATCAATCAAGAAACAAGCTTCTCTAATCTTTGATTAGTAAGATACATTAAGGAATATTTGAAGATAACACGAGAATTCTGACCAGCGTTTCTCCTTTTAAATGTGACCTTTAGATATAGACAGTTGAAAGCTACTTATTTCTTGCTTGCATTCTCCTACACATCATATTACAAGGGGGAGAAAGACTAACTCTTCTGAGAGGTAAAATGACCAACAGTCTGGGCAGGGTCGGCCCAAGAATAAGCGGATCCGGTGTGAAATGTCTCCTGTGACGCCTTGGCGAGCATGGAGCGGAGTCTATTTATTAAAACCGCAAGGCCTTGGCCAGCGTGGGGCCTTGTGCGGTCACACCATTTGCCCGGCCCTGAACCGGGGTATTGTTTACACAATGGCTACTAGGTATGTAAGAATCTACTCATGCTACAAACTGATCCAAAAATTTTAGTTTGCAAAAATTGAGATTAAGCTGAAGGTCTCAGTGATTAAAATCAGTCAAGTCAGTGAAAATTAGTTCTGAATATTTCCCCCTCAAATCAAATGATATTAAATCCATTTCTCTAAAAACTTAAATTTTTAAAGAACAAATGAGGATCTTATTAATATTTTTCATGAACAAATATTCTCTCCTAACTTCGTCTGATCTAGGGCAACTGTTTCTAATTTACAGCTCTCAGCAGCAATAGCCAGAATGGCTAATTATGTGGGAAGCTGAGCGCTTTTTAAAAAAGAGTGTCCACAACATCTGCTTTAGCAAGATTTTGAATTGACAATGTAGAAAGATCAATTATTGCCAGTGAAAACTCTAGGCAAACACATAATACGGAGGACACCATAGAGGTTGAAGTTTGAAGTTTATTTTCATTTTTATACCGCCCTTCTCCCCAAAGGGACCCAGGTTGAGAGTCACTTTCTTCACTTGTATAAGAATATCATATTATGTCCAAGGGTTGGCTCTATATGAGCGTTAAAACATTTCAGAATACACAGTTCATGTTTTATCCTATTCTTCTTTACTCTATTTTTCCTCAAGATAAACACAAAGTCTGTCTGTTTAAGACAGTTCCTTTAAGGAATTGTGGCTTCTATCTGCTGCCAAGAACAACAAGCGAAAGACAGTAAGTAGTACTATCAGTTTCATTTGTGGGATAATGTATCGAGAATAGGGATTTTTTTATAAATAATGTAAAATTGAATAGAAGGGACTAAGACTGGATTCATAAGAAAAACTTAGATTCCAAAATACAGGTAGTTCTTGCTTAACAATTCTAATTGGGACTGGCAACTTCACCGCTAAGCAAAATGGTCACTAAGTGGGAAATCACATATACTACTACTGCAGATTCTGGCTGGAAAGAGGCAAGACCAATCAGTTTCACATCTTCTGTTTTTGTTTGTTTCTGAACCACTCCACTGCCCCTTGGTATGCTTAGTGCCTGCTTAATAACTTGTACTTATCAAAAACAATGCAAATGCCCCACTGTGCAGGATTAAAAGACACAAGCAAGCTACACGAACAGCTTACAGTATTCTCTGTAATCCCTTCTTCTCCAATCTCTTGTCTATGGGGAGAGAGAAGGCCCCTAGCCTTTCTACACATCAAAAACAAAGTAATTTTATCTGCAGCAGGAAAGGATCAGGCAAAGAAAAAGATTGTTTGCAAAAATCTTGTTTCTTCCTCTCTCCCTTCCCCTCAAACAAGAGAGAGATTGGAGAAGAAGAGATTTCAAGAGAGTACTGGAAGTGGTTTGCATAGTGCATCTTTGGCTCCCAGCCCAGGTTGCCAGCATGATCACATTGCTTTCAACATAAAGAAGAGGAAACAGCTTGCTCTTTTACTGTGCCTTCCTCTCCAATCTCTCTGCTCTGCAAGGTAGAAGTGGATGGGTGGGAGAAAAAAATCACAAGTTAGGCATAGGATAATATGTATTGATTGTAATGGTGATCATGTGACTAAGAGAGGCTGCAAAGGTTGTAAATGGTCATAAGTTAGTCATAACTTATCATATCAATGAATGGTCACTGAATGGTCAGTAAACAAAGGAAACCTGTAAAGTAGAAATTGGCCAAGTCACCAAGAGATGGGTAGTTTTTAAAGTTATTTTTCAAAAAAATGTATTAAAGTTTCTGTGCATAAGAAATTATAGTGTGAAAAAATACATTTTGTCAGATAAGAAAATCTGAATACACAAAGTAGCAACTGGCAAGTTGTTGTTGACCAAAGATTAGGCTTTTCTAGCGTTGCCTCTTCCTCTTGCAATCGGAGATGTAAGTCCTGTGTGCATTTTAAACATAGGAGATAAGACATTGCACTGTTAAGTGCCCATGTAGTAGAACTATATTTTGGAAAAGTATGAACCAGGTAGTAACTTATAACAACTAATAACCAATTAACTTCACTTATAGAAGGGGTTCTAGTGCAGATCTTATTCAAGTCAATTCCCATGAGAGCAACTTGTGTACAGTTCCAACAGCATAGTCATTTCCTAATTTTTGAGACTCTAAAAGTTGCAATAATTGAGTGTCACATATTCTTGGTTCAAATGACACAATTGCTTGCAAAAGCAGACACTTGGGACTACTTGCACAAATGAAAAACGTATTTTTGGAATTCAGCCTAGGGGTTTGCTGCTTGTCAATCAGCTGCTGATGTCCTGGGTTTGTAAAGCATACAAATATTACAGTTGCTATCCTTTAACCTTACTTAGTAAATTAAATGATCTATAGTCTGTTCTCTCCCCAGAGAATGAAGGGATATGCAAACAAATCTAGGCAAGGAATCTCTGTCCTCAATCCTGGAATCAACACAGATAAAATATGTGAAAAGTAATCTAGCTGTTCTGCTGTAAAAATAGGTATAACTTCAGTCCAATATCAGCTTGCAAGAAGCAACTATAAGCTATTTCAGACACAGGCTTGAACCAACAATGTCTGGAAGAACTTGGCATTCATATTCCAAAACTACTCTCCCTGTATATATATTTTAAGTGCTCTGGACCAAAAACTCAGACTGCATACCAGAAGTCTAGAAATAGGCTGTTTTCTTATTTGCATTAGGTAAATGTAAAGTCTATAAGTCAATCCTCTGTCTGTTTAGGAAACCTCTAGTTTCTTCTATAAATGCATTTTGTTTGTCTTTTTGATTTATTTGACTGGCTAGAAACTCTGCATTTGAGAAAGCTAAGAAATCTTCTATACTTCAAATACACATACACACACACTCACACAAACACACCCAAAGACATAGAGTCCAAACAAAAACACCTGTAAATAGGACCCCTATAAACATCCCAGGATGCTGTCGAATTTGAAGCCGTTCAAAAAAAACCCAGTCACTCAAAAATAAATAAATGAAAAGCAAAAATTCCATGGGGTATGTCCAGTTCTTAGTCAATTTACTCTAAACTGCTCTAAACTAGTGGTCTGGATTTCTGTTGATATAACTAAATATTCCCTATTTATTTAACAATACACTTCAGATATGTCCAACTGTCAGAGTTAACAAACCGATTTCACTAAAAAACACAGATGGAAACACATTAAAGCTACAGTTTGAATTTATTTAATGGCTTGGTTTTTCTATATAAAAACATAAGACTTTCTCTGTGAGAAAGTCAGAAAAGTTCTTTCAGGGAAGGCAGAAAAATGGAATAGCTTGAAAAGTACCGTACTTAACTGATGTATGTGTCTGTGTATATATACATATATATGAAAGAGACTATAAGGTGTCTGAAATTGCATCCTTAAACTAGTTCAATTCTTTTGATTTAACATGCTTCATTACTGGATGTCTGCTCCAAGCTTCTTTTCATTCCTCCCACTCCTACAGACTTCAAAGCGGTACATGCTTGAGTTCCCAAATATATTAGCCTAGTTCAAATTATCATCTTAAGCAGCAGTTACTGCCCATCGATCAAGAGGAAAAAAGCCCAGGCACATATACACTGAGGCCCCTAATAAGATTAAATTAAAACAATACCACAAGAACAAAGTAAAAAGTAAAGGCACTAGCTGCACCCTCTTCCACTGCACATATTCTCTTTACATATAAAAAACCAATTACTGATCCCCAATTATGTTTTACTCCACACAGATAAAAATAACTGTCAATATTGATGTCATGTTAATATAATAAAACAAACAACTGGAAATTACAATCTAGTTCAGCAGTCCTATTTACCCCCATTTTAGTGGCATAATGGAACTTAGAAATCCGCTGAAGATGTTACATAGCCTGATAACAAAACGTTTGGAAACCAACCCACAGGCTCGGAGAACGAACCTCCACTCTCATCCTACACCCGAGCTACAGATATTCTCCACTATTGCATAATAAAACTTCCTTAACATAAATTAAATAATTGGGCATATATGTACTAAAAGCTACTATTACATTATGATGGTGGCATGGAAATTCTTGCTAACCAATCACTAAAATATGAATTAGGATGAAACAATAGCAGACAGATCTGATTGCTCACTATGTGAAGGCTGAACCAGACAAATATTGCTCCTAAATTCTTGGTCAGCATTGAACTGATGCAAACTGAAGTGTGTTGATGGCAATCAGCAGATGGAAACAGATAGGAAAAGACTGTCTTAACCCTCTACAAAATCCACAAACTATAATTAGAAATAAACTATTTTTAGAGTCATATCTAATTTATACATTTCTTTCATCTGATATTCATTTATTTCTGTTCTAGTTCTTCATTTTTATATGTGACATAAGTATTGTTTAATATGAACATCCATTTTCCATATTTCCTCACAATGATCACTCACATATCCCGTCCATAAGTATTTCAGTATCCACAACTATGAGACTACCACAGAGGAGTAAAGATACTGAAGTAGAAATGAAAAATGGCTTAGTTTACATTGGAATGCAACATACCCTATCTGGCATGCTTAAACTAATACGTGAAGTTTAAAAAAATGTTCACTAATTAACATTTTGTGTTAATTAGGAAAATGTTTGCACAAAACTATAGATAGATGAAATGCTATATAGAAGTCTGTACTAAAGTGTAAAAATTGTATACGTTGGACAAAGTGCAAAAAACACATAATATATATGCATGCATATTTTGGTAGTAGCTTAAAAAAACAATTTATGAAACTAATACAGGAATAGGATGAAGGGGCTCTCACCACAAAAGATAAGAAACTTAAGAAGTCAAATAAATAGATTCACCCAAGCGAAGTCCCTGTGGCACTAACTGCAAAAAATATATTTGTTAGGGTTAGGGCTATCACTTGATTCTCCTCCAATAACTCAAGGGGGCTTGCTTGGGACTTGTTCTTCATTTTTGCCCCATAGCAGCAACCCTGTCAGATAGGGTTGACTAAATGAGAGTGGCTGTCCCAAAGTCACCCCACTTATTTCCGTGAGGTGAATTTATAGTATTACCTACTCCTAGTCTGACAATTTACCTATTACACCTCACCAGATATCATTTAAATGCCAAGAAAGGTCAGATACCTGGGCTGGCATAAAAATCATTATTGATTTGGAAATATAGATTTGCTTCATAAAGAAAAAGCACAACATAAATATTTTTAAGACCAATCATTCCACAGAATTATCGCCTGCAGCTTTAATCTATTTGTAGTTTATTAGGCACTGCACATAAACCTGAGCATGTTCTGGAAAAAGTGATTATTCCAGTGCTCTAAAAACTTTTAACCGATTCCTTCTTTCTCCTTGCAGCAATCTTATCACTCTTACATAATATAAACAGCTCTACTTCTTACACAAAGGAGGTAGGTCAGGATTAGATATTTCAATGCCTATACTGAAATGTAACAGCATTGCCAAAAAGGCATTAAGAGTTGTTAACCTAATTTTGCGAAGCTTTTTTTCCGGTAATATTGAACTGCAAACCAGGGCATATAAAATCTTCGCCAGACCAATTCTCGAATATAGCTCATTGCCTGGAATCCACATTGTATAACGGACATTAATTTAATTGAACAAGTCCAGAGGTATTTAAAAGAAGATTATCCATTCTTCAGCCTTCAATAGAAGACCTTATGCCACCAGGCTTGAAATTCTGGATCTAGACAACTTAGAGCTACGCTGCCTACAGTCTGACCTAAGCTTAGCACACAAAATTGTCTGTTACAAATGTTCTACCTATCAATGACTACTTCAGTTTCAACCACAATAATATACGGGCTAACAACAGATACAAACTCAAAGTGAACCACTCCAGACTCGATTGCAGAAAATATGACTTTAGCAACAGAGTGGTCAATGCCTGGAACACACTACCTGACGCTGTTGTTACATCCTCAAACCCCCATAATTTGAACCTTAAACTGTCTATTGTGGACCTCAGTCCATTCCCAAGAGGTCTGTAAGGAGGTGTGCATAAGTCCACCAGTGTGCCTACCATCCCTGTTGTGCACCTGTTTATACCTGTTTATTCCTATATCTGCTTGCCAAGAAAAGCTATAGGCTAAATATTGGGCAAAAGGAAGATAAATTCAATGTCTTAATAAGATAGGCAGAACAATAAAAAATAAATCAATCTACTATTATTTGTTGAGAATAACCTCAAAAAAAACCCTGCCACCATTCACTTTCATGTCTATATACAGATTGCAGTTTCTATCCCCCTCAAAGTGATAAGATTTTTAAAGCAGTTTTTGATCAGACCTGTCAAAAAAATTAAACTGGTCAAGAACCAACATACTTCACCAACATTCTATCAGCATTAAAAAAATGTACGTAAATCTCAAGTATTTATTTAAACTTTCCTACATTGGTCTTCAATTCAAAATGTCTATGCCATTTTAATAAAACTCAATACAAAGCAACACTAAATATAATCAAGCAAGATTGAGACTAAACATTAGAGATTACAATTATGACAAAAACAAATGTATTTGCATTGTACCTAAACAACACTAAGCAGGCAAGCCTTTATGGAAACTGAAAACTAAGGAAGATTTCCTTATTTCAGAATCCCATCAGTGAAAGACCCCTGAGAAAAATCCTTCCCAGCTACAAGCAGGTCTTTCTTCATGCAAGCCTCCAAAACAACTCAGTGACCACAGAAGAGACTTTGAACTTTCACAATTCTCTGCAACAGACACATTGGCTGGGAAATTCTGGGAGTACATTTAGAAAGTACGGAGGTTGAAGAAGAATGTATTTCCAAAAGCAGAGCACCATCTCTCTTAACTAATGGTCCAACACTCAACCTTGTTGAGTGCCTTGTTGCAACTGAGTTTTAAGGTATTAAAGCTCAAGTTATTTCCTCTCCCACCTGTCCATAAATCCAGTTCATTTCTGCTTCAAAGTGGACTACAGTGAACCATTATGTCTTTCAAACAGCTGAAAAGCTTCTCTAGTAAGATACAATGATGAATGATACTGAAAATCTGTCATAATCACCATTTATCGCCAAACCCTATCAATGGCTGCTGCCTTTAAAAATCATATCTTTTAGTGCATTTTCACTTTCCACAATCTTGTTTTTCCACTGGGCCTATAAAATGAAACAGCTTCTTCAGATCTTTAATACAGTAGCTGGGCAAAGCCTATAAAGGGAACTACAGTATGTGAGGATAAACAAATAATTCAGAGCTAGATATTTTTTTTAAAAGTGCCTCAGGTTTTGTATGTTCCTCATTGGTTCGTGCAGTGGGATGTTCCTGGGAGGTATGAGCAAAGTATTCCAGGAGTTTAGATCAAAAATATATTCTTCTAACAAGATTACTCAAGATATGACAGTCATCCCAGTTAATGAAACAGGCATTTATACTCTATAGGGTAACAGCAATTTAGGAAGATTGCAAACTATGATAAACCACTTCCATATTTCACCAAAAATGAATACATGAATAGACAAGATAAAGTAACTGACAATATAATGATGGATTGTGGTCATCTTGGGTTGGTTGGCACTCATCCTGTTGAGGAATAGCTGTGAATCTTTTGGAGTACTAATAGTGTTTATGACACAGCCAAGTCTTTCAGGTAACTTTTTGTTACAATACTCTGAAAGAGAAGAAAATCTGAAGCTGCAAAGGTTGAATTCCACAAAACGACACTACTTAATTGATGGGCGTATTACATAATACCCGATCACACTGGACAAGCAGAAAGAACCAGGGTTGGGTAGTTTTTCAGGCCCCAAAAGAGCTTTCTAAAGATAACTAGTACCTTGAACTGCACCTAAAAGCCAATTGGTAACCAGTGCATCTTGTGGAGCTATGGGGTTATTTGAACAGAACAAGGTATGTCCACCACTGCAAACCATGTTGCTGGATTCTAATCAGCTATAGCTTCCAAATACCATCAAGTACAACTCTATGAAAAGCATGTTACAGTAATCCGTTTATGAGATAACTAAAGTGTGAATGACTGTTTGAAGGTCCACCTGGTCCAAGTAAGGTACAGGTGGCACACTAGAAGTACCTATGCGACAGCCCTCTTGGCCACAACTATTACAAGCCAACATGACCCCCCAAGCATGTACTTGGGAACACTCAACACAGTAAAGGATGAATTGATTATACATGACATCTTATGTATCAGCAAATTCAAAGAGACTGGAATTGGACACTTTCAGTCAGAAAAATCACACTATTTACTTATTAAGCCACAAAAAAACAAATGATCATATCAGGAAAATACTGCAAAGACGGTACTTGAGCACAATGCAGGCAACAATTGAATAATACCAATTACACTTTGCAAACAACTCTTTAATATGACAATCATCCAACTTTATATTCCAATCTCTGAGAAAGAAGGGAAGGTGGCATACTAGAATTTATTATATCACTTTATGTAGCAGCCCATTTCCAAGCAGTCAGTATAGGATTAAATCCAGTAAAAGCAAAAACATAAATACATGTAATAAGACAATATCAGCATAATTGCCCATGATGACATTATAATCCAAGTCATACAATCACAGTTTTGCCAAGGAAGGGGAAAAAAACCCCACTGACAAGCTCATTCAATTTGCAGGTTCTATTAATTGTAGGTCTATGAAATGTTGACAGGATTGGAGTCAAACAAATTTTGGGGGAGAGGGGGCCAATTGATCTTCCAAAGTGTAGGCATTGAGATTTTACTTGGTAAAGTACCAATGAAGGTCATGGAAAAAATTATTCTACACCTACAAACATCAGAAACTGCAGTCCCCCTGATGAACAGTACTAACAGTACTAAAGACAAAGCAATATTAGTCATCTAATATTCATTTAATAATAACTGTAGTTGAATACCTGCTTTCTACACACCTCTGCTTCAGGCTTTGCAAGCTTAGTTGATCTTTTACCCAGAAATACACAAGTTTTTTACCTTTCACATATGCTACCCAGTGTACTGGTTGGTAGTATGTTACAGAACATTACTGCAACAACTGATACAACAGGATGACTCCTTGGGGACAAATCTATTGTGTACGCATATGGTCATCTGTTTGTGGGCAGCCAGAGTTAGTTGATGGTGAATGTATTAATTAACTCCAGTCCTGGCACTTTGTTTCATTTTCACAGTAAATAGCTACATCAGAGACTACAGGAAACAGCCATTTAGCAGAGGGGTCTTGCAAATAATATGGCAAGATAGATGGCATACGTAGCACAAGATAGATGACGTTTAATTAAAGGGCTGGTTCTAGATTATACATCATGCCCCTTTCATTGCTGAGCAAAGATTATTATCTCCTCATAATGGTACATCATGAACAGAATTCATTTTAAAAGTATTAAAATACAGTACTCAGGAGCAGTCCTGCTGAAAAAAATGGAAAAGGGAATCTTATATCTCCATTAGTGAAAAGGAGCTTAACAATCCTGGAGTGGCCCTGATATATACCCATGGACTGTAGTATAGCTTTGAAAAATAAGAACCTATCTTGAGATGTTAAACAGCCCTTTGTTTAAAAACAGCAAGTACCTAATGAACAAAACGGCAATGAAGCAAGGCTAGGTATTTCTTAATTACACATATGATACATCCGAGGGAATCTAGTCCAGCCTAGCCACTCCAGATGGTAACAAGAGCTTTAAAAATGGATTTTATGTGTATACAAAAATAATAATAATTTGCTATTTACACATGCATAAAAGTGTTCCTTCAAATAGAACTACATATCATAAAGTGTAGATATATGAACTGTGGAAAAATATATGTGAGATGAGATCAGCATTATTTTTTAAAGAAAATCTGGTGATTAAATATATCAAAGAACTAGCTTTCCAACTATACAATCTCTTTGCCCATGAAATGGCATTCTCATTTCTAAAGAGATACACTTCATACCCAGAAATAATTAATGTGCAACTTACACCATGAAACATACAACCAAGAGGACTTGTGACACAGAATTTGGAATTAGTGATCGCTGAATTGCAAAGCAAATTCAGGAGGTTCAGTGGGAAAATATGCATTAAATGAGATATGGTGCCTATTTTATCATTTGATAATCCAAAAAAAAAAACCAAATAGATAATCTTTACTATACAATAGAAAGGAAGGGCATAATTTATTGAAAACAGATTTGACCAAATATGGTAGGATATGTGGCTCAATGTAAGTTTTACAAACTTCATTTCACAAACAAATTTCTGAATTTCTGAACCAAATCCTACACATCCTGCAGACTATTCCATATACAGTCTTATGGGAAAGCAAAGTCAGATACCATGTGAAACATATGCTGCTGACATTTTTTAAAAAGTAAGTGAAGGCATCTTGAAAATAAAAAGATGCTTTGATCGTAAAATCGTAAAATCCTAATGATACTCTACAGAATTTTGTATTTTTCTTTCAATGAGAACTTTACAACAGAATACAGGTCACAATATTGGGCATTCATTTAAAGCTCAGGCTAGCTCAGTGTTTTCCATATGAAAGAAAAAGAATGAATAGGAGTATTGTAGTGAATTCTACAATACATTCTTTATTTTGAGAGTTAAAATTTGTCAGTGCATATAGATAAACCCTATGTGTTTATCTACTAACTAAAATCACTAGAAGACAGTTTACAAGGAAGTGGATCAAGATATTTAAAATGAACCAATGACATAGATTTCAGCTGTATTACATTGCATATTACATAGGATATTAGATCAGATATAAAATCCTTTGTGAGTCATCCTTAATTTAAAACACTGGGTCTATTATCGAAAGGAGAAAACCACAGTAACATTCATAATAAGTCAAACAACTTGGCAAAAATTATACAGTAACTTTCAGCAATTTGCCTCTTTCAGCATCAAAAGGAAGGTTTGCCTTTGAACTTCACTTATAGTGCAAGAAACATTTAACAGGCCGTCCCTAGAAATTCCCTACAAAGCCCACCAAAGCTAAAGTAAAAATGAACTTGACAGTTTTTATTACTTCTCAATTGGCAGAGGACTTCCCAACATATTATTCTGAAAAATCAATAACAGATTATTTCAACCATTAATTTATTTGATTTCAGTCAAATACAATTAATATGTATATTATGTTTGTTATCTTTATTAATTTTCCCCTTTCCTTTTGTTAAAAATTACAATGTTCCATAAATTTTTAGGTTCACAAAGCTTGATACAAAACATGGCCATTGCTTCAAAAAACTTTTGCATAGAAACATGGCACATGGCACAACAACTTCATTTTCTAGATTCTACAAAAACTAAGATTAGAAGACTCCCCCACAATGAAACAGAGGCTAAAACCTTCCCTAACTTTGTAAGAGTCTCAGTTGGATCTAAGTCTCTAAATCTGTCACAAGTTGGTTTTGGATAGATATCAACAAGCAAGAAGCAGTTTCAATCCATCCCTGGTGATGTAAGGGAAAAGCTTTTTTAATAGTTCTGGTAGAGAGAACTTATTAGTTCTTAGTTCTTATAGAGAGCTTTTAGAGAGCTGTAGTGGCGCAGTGGTTAGAGTGCAGTACTGCATTCTACTTCTGTTAACAGTCGGCTGCCAGTAAGTTCAG
>JANHFO010004524.1:475432-492370 GCA_032468095.1 Pareas carinatus | reverse complement strand
GAGCCGGAGTCGATCTCCATCTCGCAGGGTTGGTTGTAGATGTGGACCGTGGTTGTGAGTTTTCTTCTGGTCGATGCATTGTTGTTAGCGGACACCCTGACAGTGTTTGTAGACTTGTGGCTTTTCCGCTGGTCAGGTCGTTGTTTGTGCGATGATCCCCGTGCGTGCTCCCTTGGTCGGTGCGATGTCTCTCATATGATGGCCGGGGGGAGTAGTTGCGGGTTCGCGGTCGCGGCGAGTGCTCTCTTGCTCGGCAAGCTCGGCTGATGTGGCCCTTCTTCCCGCAGCTGTGGCACATTGCATCCTTAAAGGGGCATGTTGCCCTTGTGTGGTCTCTGCCGCAGCCCGGGCATCTACGTTTTGAGTCCTCATGGCGGCGGAAGGTTTTGTTGACCTCCTCTTTGTCGCTAGGGCCTGAGGAGGTTTCTGAGGGAGATTCGTGGCGAACTCGGTGGGTCTTCTCGCTGCGACGGCTTTCGTCGTCCGGAATCTTAGCCATCTGAGCCTCCGCTGTGACCGACGTTTCCGCCGTTCGTGCTTCCTCGACCGCGATCGTGAGGGTGATCTTTGGATTTGAGATTAGCCGTCGCTTGAGGCTTTTGTCTCTCAGGCCGTAGACGAACTGGTCTAGGATGGCCCGGTCGACGACCGGGAATTCCCCATGAACCGCGATCGACCTCAGTGTTTCCAGGTAGGCACTTATGGATTCGCCCAGCAGTTGCTTCCTATGGCGGAGCTCGAATCGCTTGACGAGCTTCGCCGGAGGTGGCATGAAATGCCTATGCAACCGCTCGACCATCTCCGCCCACGGAATTGAATTGGCTGGATGCGGGGCGGCGATGGCCCTCACGGCATGGAACGCGGCTTGCCCGCAGTGACTGAGGAAAAGGTTCCTCATGATGTTGTCGGGCAAGTCCAAGAGTTCATTTGCCTCCAAATAATAATTGTACCTCTTAATGTACTCTTGCCAATTTTCGATCTCAGGGCGGAAGGTTGGGTCAAAGGGAATTTGTTTTTGGAGGCCACTTGCCATGCTGCTGCGATTGTTCCTACGGCGTAGAAAAACCGCAGTTTGACTTTCGCGCGTTTAGCAATTGCCGAGGTTGTCACGCTGTGGCTGTCTGCGGATCGGTGGAGCGTCGTTGCCTGTTGTCCTGTGACCCTCGTCGCCAGTGATGTAGCCGATATTCGGGTTCGAAGGACGGGGGAGGGAGGCTCTTTGCAATACTTTATTGCAATACAATGGTTACAATAGAACTGCTTTTAAACTGCCCGGCAGGGCTATTTATAGCACATTTAAAATACAATAGTATCCAATCCCGGGTTGGGGATATCCCGCCCTGGGAAATCCCCTCCCAGATCCTTATATGGATCTAACAGTAACAGCATTCAGAAAATTGCATGTGGGGCGCTTAGATCTTGACAGCTTTTCTGCAGAATGATCTGAGGGAAAAAAGAGATGTATGTACACCAACTACTAGATTTTGAAAAGCTAGGGAAAGGAAATGTGGTGTAAATTGATATATGGCTAAAACAAACAGCCAAAGCATGGGTTGATAAACCAAATCAAAAGCTGGAAATGTGGGTTTTGAACAGGAAACTCTGAGTCACGTTTATAATATAAGAAAAAATAATTGAAGTTGAATGTACAGTCTTTGTTACCTTGTTAATTTAACTGTACATGCAGAAGGCAAAAAAGATAGCTTAGAAATAATGAACAATAAAAATAAAGGAGTAGAAGTAAAACATCTTGGAGATATTAGCTTCTGTCTTGGAACTTATTTTTTTAAAGAGACAATATTTGTTTGATCAAACTCAAAAGTTTGATCAACTTAGTAAAGTCTGCAGATATAGCTTCTAGGCAAAAGAATCAAAGGAAATCAAAGGATCCTGTAGAAATTGGATATTTAAACAAAGGAGAAAATCAAAACAAGTTAGCAAGTATGAGCAGAAAATGTGGAAAAGTTCCTATACATTGTAACTGTGAGTAGACGTGACATAGGCCATGCGGTTGGGCTGCTAGATAGAAAAGTCAGTAAATTAACAGTAGAGGACTGAACAGGTGTAAAAATATTAGGCAGATGGTTAATGGGACCAAGACCTTTAATTTAAAATTGTCTGTAACTAATCCTCCAAAACATTTCCGATATACTGTATGATGGGAAATGATCTTATTGAGTTGCACCCTTTGCTTGGTACAGCAAGAATCAAAGCACTGTAGTCTTATCATCCACAGAGGCTAAATATTGCCTGGCAGAGCTAGCATACAGGGATCTGTTTAGATCCTAAATAAAAGACCCAATTCCAACCACATTCCTAAAAGACAACATGGCATATTTAAGAACTGCAGACACAAACCAGTCCCGACCCAATGTGAAGCCCTCAGACATAAATCTGCACTATGAGAAGGACATACATGAAACGGGGCAAGAAAAATGAATAGATTGCTCAATTAACAATGATATGGGAGATGCACTTCTCAAGCCACTGCTCAGAAACACTTCCTCAAGCTGAAATACTTTCTCAGCATTCACTGCCTGAAACAATACAGGACCCATTGATAGTGCCTAATTTGGGGAGAGAGCAGATGAGAAGGAAAATGTTGGATACGTCATCCCCATCCACCAATTGTGTGAAACAGAGGCAAGATAACCTAGGATCCTACTTTCCATCTCTGATCTGCTCCATGAGATGGAATGACCAAAGGCCACATCCTTTCGGATTAACCATGATAATTACAGTATTGTTTCCAGTGATTTTGGAAAGCTTTGGGCCTTCTGACATATGGTGATACATAGATAATATTTATTGTTGCATCTTGTTCCTGTCTCTCTTGCTCTTACTCTCTCCCTCTACACACAGACACATAGGCTGGCACGAATGTTTGTTCTGTACAAGACTAGGTACAAAATAAATATTCCCACAACAGTTTTCCAAGAGTACAAACATGAGATCATTTCTATTGGGGACAACTGTCTCAATGAGCTGAATACTCATCTACAAAAGAAAAGGATTGATTTTTATCCAAACCCAAAAATGAAAGCACCATTAATTTCACTTCTTAAGGCGAGGCCTCCCTTGAGTATTGCAAGAAAAAAGGCCAACGTTCTTGTAGGATATTCAAGAATAGTAGTAGAAAAATCATTTTTTACTTGAACGTGATTGCTGGAGACTTCATGGATTCATTCATTTTCATAGCAACAATATTTGTATTTATTCTATTTATTTTCATCCCACCTCTATTATTTTTATAAATAACTCAAGGTGGTTCCCCTACAACAATCACCTTGGTGGGGGGGATTTGGGCCAAGGGAGAGTGGCTGATCCAGGGTCATCCAGCTGTGTCCCCTAAGATGGGATGAGAATTCTGTCTCCTGGTTTCTAACTTTAACCACCATAAAACACCATGGAATATGAGAATACAGAAATGGTTTGCTATTACCTTACATCACATTTTTAATGTACTACTCTGATGTGCAGAATTGTTTCCCAGGTGATTGCCAAAGAAGCCAGCTTCCATTCATCTTCGTGTGTTGGTTTCTAACCGATAGACACACAGACATGGACACATATGTTACAGGTAGTACTCAACCTACAACAGTTCATTTAGTGATCATTCAAAATTACAATGGCACTGAAAAAGTGACCTGTTTTTCACATTGCAGCATCCCCATGGCCATGTGATCAAAATTTGGGTGTTTGGCAACTGGTTTATATTTATGATGGTTGCAGTGTCCTGGGGTCATGTGATCTCCTTCTGACAAGCAAAGTTCAATGGGTGAAGCCAGATTTACTTAACATTCATGTTTCTAACTACAGAGCACCATGCTTGGTGGCCAACTGCAGTGATTCATTTAACAAATGTGCCAAAAAGGTTGTAAAATGGGGCAAAATTCATTTAACAAGTGTTTCACTTAGCAACAGAATTTTTTGTGGTCACAAGTAGTTATGTATCAAAAAGAAAGAAAAGTACAGAAT
Organism: Pareas carinatus; assembly: GCA_032468095.1. NCBI lineage: Eukaryota > Metazoa > Chordata > Lepidosauria > Squamata > Pareidae > Pareas > Pareas carinatus. The sequence goes on along the minus strand of JANHFO010004524.1, from coordinate 488,392 downwards.
ATTTACAACTCTAGCTTCCTTCCCTGAATTACCTCTGAGGATTCAAATTTCCTCTCACTGGAAAAAAAATGGAACTGATAGGATCATTATTTTTAACCTCTGTAAAATTAATTCATGTTGCAGAAGAATTTGGTTGTCCAGAATGTCACAGAAGTTTCTACAAAAAAAATGTATGGGATGCTGCCTTTCATCAGGTTTAACTACAAATCGTTTGCAAGGGCAAGCACAACGAAGAGAGAAGTTCTCTGAAGAAATCAAATCTTAATTTTCTTCTTTACAGAGTAAAACATTTGGGAACAACCTCACCTAGGAATGGTGGAGAATTCATCAGAAGCCACACATTTTAACATAACACGGGACAACTGTGAGTGAAAACACAAGGGGGAAGCATGCTACTGAAGAGATGTTATTGGAGGAACCAAACAGAACAAGGTAGATTTTCACCAATGTAACAAGCAACAAGGGGGCAAAGTAGCTCAGCAGTTAAGACACTGAACTTGTTGATCAGAAAGTCGGCATTTTGAATCCCTAGCAGCACATAATGGAGTGAGCTCTCATTACTTGCTCCAGCTTCTGCCAATCTAGCAGTTACCTTGGAAGGTAACAGCGCTCATTGCGCCTTAGATGTCTAGACATACTGACCACATGACCAAGGGTGTTAGGGTTATATGGGTTATGGTCCCTTTAAAAACCCAACTGATTGGTTTACAAAATGGCTGACCAGCTGAGTCATGCTGAATTAGGCTAATTGCTTTAAACCAGGATGTTAAGTATAAAAGCAAGAGACTTGAGAGCAGTCACTCTCTCTACTCTTTTTGATGATCCACGGCCCTGCTTTGATCCTGCGTATTGCTGTTGATTGCTGACCAACTTTGTTGGTGAAATTGCTATTGAAGACTTCTTGCTAACTTGGTTAGTGAAAAGGATTGTTTGACTGTGTATGATAACTGGACTGTTGACCTAGGAGATTGGACTGTGTTTATACTTTCTGTATATAAAGATCTTTATACCTACTATAGCCTGTGCCTGTGTGACACTGGTTCCTATCGCTACTTCCTAGCTCTGAGGTCTTTTCCGTTATGCACCATCCTTGTAATCAAGGAATTTGCTTGTGCCTAATATTGGTTCTCAAGCCAAAGGTGCTAACAAAGGGAACGTCTTTAGAAGGCACTGGCTCTTCAGATGAGCACTGCCCCTAGTCGGATTGACTAGCACACATATGTGAGGGGAACCTTTACCTTTATCTAAGAAGCAACAATATTCTTTGGAACTAGACACAACCTTCACATCAAACATATTCATTGGATCATTTTGCTTGGAAATCTTGAACCTTGTAAGCCCCGTGATTATCTAGAGTTTATCCCTCTGTCTTGGGCTCCCTTATCTTCCAGAGTCCATGCTGAATATGTTTTAGAAAAGGTGAAAGGGGAAACTAATGCAAATAGCAATAGCAAAGCCTGAAAGGAGCTTGGGAATTCTAGTATAGTATGGGAATCCATGTACATAGCTATATATACTCTGCATTATAGCTCCTGTTGTAGTTGGAAGGACCTAGTGGAAAAGGAAGAGAAGAAATCCAGACAAGAACACTGGGTTTTGTCTCACCTGTAAAGGGATGGAAAAGATGTTCTGTAAATTTGAAGGTCTGTTCACTGTGGTGGAAAACTATAACCATTTTCCAGTAAATTGCCAAAGAAGTCAAATTTTCACTTATCCTCTTGGTTTGATGAAGGTTGTTTCCAACTGACATTCAAAAGACATCTGTATACATGTATGATAAAAAGTGCAGGATATTTGCAATACTAGCTTGCATACTGTAATTTAACAATGCACTATGTATAATCTACAGCAGATTTGCCAAATTAAATACCTTGTGGACCACTTATTGACACAGTATCCAGAACAAGCACATGGATAGGCATACCATTGTTAGTAGAACATCTCCTTCAACATCAGCAGTACCTGTGAATTTGCCAATAATGGGAGAAAATTGGAAACACTGACATTGCTACTGAAACTTCTAAAAGCACTGTAGCTATATTAAGTTTGGCAAGTGTATCAGGTCATAAGACTGTTATGAAACCAATTCCCAAAGCACAACCTAAAGAACATTTTCACCACAATGACCGATTCTGTGTGTTCATCCTCATGTTCTCCTTTTAGTTCCAGTTTACAAGCAGTGTTTTTCCACTTCTCCCAACACAAATCTTTTCCTGAAAATAACATACTATGCTTTATGGAGTATTCTGGTGATGACACATTTGTGGGGTCCTACCCTGCTAGGGCTGGCCAATAGCTATTCCATGTTTGGAAATGCATCTTCTTTTGAAACATTGGACTACTCTTCCAGGCATCGTTGTGACCTTAGAGATGTCATCAGTGACAGAAGCACTGGCACAAACCATAAAAATAGATGCTCAGTTGTGAATCTTTCTTTGCAAAATGTATTTCTCCCTTGAAGTTCTTACTGAACATTTTGTTTTTTTCAAGGCATTCGTTTGCCTAAATAACTGGTCCTGCAGCTCCCACCCCAAAGACTAATAGGTCTGTACGGAAACACAGTTTCCTAGAGCAAATGAATACCATTTGTCTCTTTTTTCTTTGTTCTTGGTTCCAGAAAAAGAATTAAATTAGGCTAGGGCTGGCATCTTCTTCTCTGGCAGTATGTGTTAGAAAACACTGACAAGTTTCCTAAACTAAACTACAGCTTGTTGGAGAAACTTACACATAAAATTTCCCATTTTCAGTCCTCTGTAATGAACACAACACCCAGAACTAGTCTGAGTTCACTGGGAAGAACCAAAAGAGGAAATTAAAAAGTGAAGGATGCTCTTAGGCCACAACTACTCAGACAGATCTAGTTTAACTTCATAAAAGACTGGATTTGGGGCTAAATTTAACCCAAATCATGCTATAGGAATTGGGCATAAAATTATGAATACAGTAGTTAAGTCAGAATCAGTTACCTTTATATAGGATGTTGAACAAAATCTTGATGTGCAGTGGATGAAAAAGGATTTCTCTTTTTGATATTGGCTAGATCACAACCTATCAAGTTTCAGAACTCAGAATACATTGAAACAAATTTTTAACTTCCTTGAGTACACAATATGTGAAATTATCTATATATATAAACGTGAAATACCACTCACCCACTGACTCATCACCAGATCTCCCAAACTATTAAAGCTACAAACCTAAAATTTTGTTTGTTCTGTTCGTGTTGGCATCTGGGCACTCACTAAGAAACCATTTTAAAAAATATTAATTTTTACATGAGTTATTTCAATTTTTTAATTCCAGAAGTTATGATTGAACAAAATATCATTTGTTTCCTTTCTCCTGGCTGGAGGGCTTTCTCAGCCTGTGCTCCTCGCCTGGTCACGCCATGCTCGCGCTGGGCCAATCTGAGGAGGCCATGGAAAGGAGCACTGTAGTGGAGCGCAATAATTCTTTAATATTTCTTGCCTTACAAAATGTTACTCTCAGTCGGCTCCACCTCCAATGCCTTCCACCCTCCTTCACTGAGTTTAAACTGTGGCAGTAGCCAGTTTCAGCAGGAGTGACCAGAGTCATGGCGGGGCCAGGAGCAGCAGGTCAGGTGAGTGCAGTGCTGGATAGTAGAAAAACGCCCCAGCCTGGGTGGGGCCCGACAATTTCCTCCTTGCTCCGCCCAAAAGGGGTTAGGGTTAGGGTGTGGCGCCTGGAGGCCCACATTTCTGCCCATGGAGCACCCGGAGGCCCTCAGATTGTGAAGTGTCCAGAGCCCTGGAGAGCCGCGGGGTGCCCGGAGGCCTCCAGATCAGCCCTCAGATCGGCCTCTGGGGCACCCGGAGGCATGCAGATTGACCCCCAGAGATCAGCCTGTGCGGCAGGGGTGCCCAGAGCTCGGCCATGCCAGCGAGCAAGCGAGGAAGGGGACTGAAACACCATAGTGGTGTTTTGTCTCTGTCTTTCATTTTCTTTGTGTGTGTTTTGTGTCATTCTGTGTGTGTGTGTGTGTCTTTTTTCTTTCTGCCTGTCTCTCATTCTCTCGGTCTTTCCTTCTCCGTTTCTTTCATTCTCTCTCTCTCTCTGTTATAATTTTTGTTATAATTAAATAAGCTTTTAAATACGTGCCTTTTATATTAATAAAACGGAAGCTCTCTGATCATTATTTTACAAATGTATGTACCTTTTTAAAAAATTCATATTGATGGGCCTCTGGATTTCAAATTATGAATTTGATGGTCCTTGAGGTCAAAAAGGTTGGCGACCACTGCTCCACACCGTAGCGGAGCACGGGTATCAACAGCTAGTTCATTTATATTACTGAAATTCTCTACTGCCCCACCCTGGGTGTTTAACTATCGGTGTCAATGTGTGACCGAGGAGTTCAAAAAATCTATCTATCTATCAACCCACACTGGACTGGCATGGTACTTTGATCCACAACCTTCAATAAGACCTTCATTTTGGGGGCAGCTTCTTTTCAATATAACAGCTAAAACAATCACAATGAAATGCTTCCAGATAGATGAATGATTTCCTTCAGTTTGGGAGGGGATCTAGTTTATTTCTGGAGGTTCTGACAAATGCACCTTTCCTATGTTTTATCCTCTAAAGACTACTGTTACTGCAGTATATTGTTTTTTTGGGAAAATGACAAATCAAATAGAACATGAGTCTCAGAAGACCTAGTCATATAAATCTGCCCATCCCAGGGTTGTTGTTTTTAAAAATTGCCTCCTTGGATATGTAGCATAAAGGTTGCCACAAAAGACTGTCATAATTAGGAATAAAATTATGTGAGCTGATAGGAAGCGAGAGTAATGAATGCAGAAGACACAAGAAAACACAAAGTTGGTTGTATGCATTCTGCGACTGAATATTTAATTCACTGGGGGGGGGGAGAGATAATTCTAATTGAAATAGTTATCCAATACTAACTGTCCTGCTCTTTTAATAAAACTGTTAGTTTTAGTGATGATGGCAATAAATATTCCAACTTGCTTTTATGTGAGAGAAGGCGGTTATATAAATCGGACAAATAAATAAATCTGTCCTGGCTTTTTCAGTATTTTGGCTGCTATACTTTTAGTGATCATGGTGCTGTTTTTTGGCCAAAGGATGGTGTAAATGACTCAGAGGCACAGGTCACAAGAGTTTTCTCTAAAGGAGAGAAAAGGGTATATTACATGCCACTGTAACATCTTTTGTGGTGATGCAGGCAAAGAAAATATCTTTGGGTGGCAAGAAACTGCAAACCACAAATCTTTGCAATTGGCAAGCAAAAGGCAGCAACCAGTCTTGAGTATAAGTAGGCCACAGGTTTATTCAATTTAAAACATTATGAAGTCAAAGAAGTAAGAGATGGAGCACAAAGGCATTTGTCCCCGTTTACCAGAGATTCTGGTCCTGCTGAGTTTTCTATTATGGGAGGCTCCAAGTCTGATTCTACATTGGGGAAGAATTGTCTTTCATAAAACTAGCTGAAAGAGTCAAGGTAGTCCCAGCATCTGCTACGGTACTCATAGATATAGGGTAATTTATGATAATGGTAACAAAACAGGAGTTTGACAGTGAATATGAAGGGGAAATGCCTAAAGTATTTTTTTTGTAGAAAATATTCTACCCATCTGCAATGGGATGATCAGGAACTAATAATCAAATTCTATGAAATGACGGAAGGAACTAGGTGTTTAGCCTTGAGAAAATTCCGGGGGATATGATAACACGCCTCAAAACTGGAAACATTTCATACACAAATCTCTACTATAGAACAGGGTTTCTCAATCTTGACAACTTTAAGGTGGGTGAACTTCAACTCCCAGAATTCCCCAGCCAGCTATGCTTGTCAAGATTGGGAAACCCTGCTATAGAACATGAAACAGTGGAATAAAGACGACGACTTCATAGAGCAATTTAACAGGGAAACTAATTAGCCAGATAGGTGGTGGACTGTTCTTCAAGTGGAAATTAGACTGACCTTAGTCAGAAATGCTTTATTTTAGATATGAATATTGACTACAATTTGGATTCAGTAGCACCAATGACCCATTTCAGTTCTATAATATTCCAAGGACCACAAAACAAAGTTTATTTTGCAATATTTATAGTCCACCCCAAACTTAACAGATGCTGAGTTGCATTTATTTTTCTAACAGAAAGTTAATCTTCGGCCAGTCTGGATGGCATTTAAAATGTAATTCTTGTCTTCAAAGAAATTTAATCCCTGGAATAATTCTGAATTCAACAAAGGGTTGGATGGTTCAGCTAACTGCAGTCAAGATACGTATGATCAGGCTTTATATCATTGAGCCCATGATGCTTTACAACAATCATCAATGAATACAACAATAACATCAACAATGAATGAAGGGCCATCGATTTCCTGCCTTTGTTCTAAACTGAATTCACCAAATCATATTGTTATTATGAAGTAGCTCTGGAAATGAAAAACTTGGGTCCAGTAAGATTTTGATCCACAGTGTTTTATAATTAGGATGAAGTCTTTTACATTTCAAGAACTGGAGCACTTTGGTACTATAGTTTCTTCCTTTCTGCTTTATACCCATCCCCAGGTACTTTATTAGGAACTCAGAATGCAAACTGTAGAGTGCTAAAAAACACAGCTATACAAAGCAATCAAACAAGCAATAGAACTAAATATATACAGTATTTCAAGAGTTTCTTGACCTTGGTTTGAAGAACAAACTCAGAAATGGCAAATATTTGCAGTATGGAGACCAATCTTTTATACTTTTTCAAAATCGAGTGAGTGAGTTTTCCCATACCTACTTCCAACGGAGGAGTTTGCTGGTTGGTTTAAACTGTTTTTAGTATAAAGCTCTTATACTAGATGTTGAATTCGTATGTGTCCATTGGTTTGATTTTCTATCTAATAATATAAGAAATCTTTTCATATAAGGACAAATGCAAAAGAAAAAAGAAAACTCTTTCATACAAGTTCTCTTTAACCATATTCATAATTACCTTTTACAAATAATTCAAAGCAGCAAACATATATAACATACCTTCCTCCTCCTATTTTCCCCACAACAACCTTGTGAGGTGAGTTGTTCTGAGAGAAGTGAGTGATCCAAAGTCAGTCAGGGGGCTTTCATGGGTAAGACGGGACTAAAACTCACGACCTCCTGCTTTTACTTTTTAAAATAATTAAAAGCTTTGAATAAATACATTAATCTCACTGACAAAGAGCTGTTCAATAGTTTAGAATATTTCATTTGCAAAAGAAAAAAATTCACCATGTTCTACAGATTTCAAGCACAGGTAATTAAAGGCACTCTTTCAATAATTTTTTGGGGGCCATTTAATGGCTTATTAGGATAAAATTACATCATGAAAGAATGCCATATACATTCAATCAAATTCATTTTGTGGGATAATTTCTTCACCAATACTCTTTTCCACAACTACTTTTATTCATGGATGTCTTTTTAAAATACAAACATAACATTACAAAAATAGTCAATGCCATTATTTTTGTACATTTCCCCACCTCCTCTTTAAAACATGCAAGATAATTTTTGAGCATCAATGCCCTGCCAGCTATCTGTTATGCTCAATGCCTACTCCTGGCAGTGATGCAAATGATTTAAAACCATTATATCACAATAAAGAGGAAATGGTCCTACTTCCTTTGTAGACTTGTATAACACATACTTCTATTGTTGGAACTTTACTAAAAATGAGTTCACCAATGATAATCACTCTTGAAAACAATATCAGGAAAGTTCGCACAGTGTTGCCTAGCCTAACGTTAGCTAAAGGTGAATGATTAATCAAGAGATCCAACTCCAGATTACAAAGAAAACTAAGGTAGCTCCATTTAGATGGGAACCGTTCACCTCCTTTCTCATACCTTTGGGACATCATTTCCTTGTTCACTGTTATCTGGACGCCAAAAGAGTCAATCACATTAAAAAAAAATGCGGTTCAGACAAATCAGGAACTTAATCCGACAAGTAATTTTGCTACTAATGTTGAGTATAAAAAAATATTTCAGATACTTTGCCTCAATTGCATTTTGTTGCACTGTTTTTCTGGTCACCCGCTAATGCTTAGACTACTGTTTTATTTAAACAAAAAGTTCCAAAGTTTTATGAAACCTACACTTTCTAAGAATTAACATTTAATTTATAGGAACATTTGCTCAAAATCCAAATTGAACGATTATTATTATCCCTATGGAAGTAGAATTATAGTATCTAACTTTTTATTAGTATCACCAGGAATGATTTAAAAAAATATGTTTCTGTAATGAGTAATACTACAGCATTGTAAACATACCTAAATTGCTTGTTGATTGAATGAACTATTTATATATCATGCTAAGTATTTATGGAAAAGGCTTCCAATATTGTATAGTATGATAGCTTGGACTGTCTGATTTTAGCTGTTCTAATTTTGTAGTACTAGTCTCAATTCTTCATTTAAGGGGAGGAGCATAAAGTGAAGAATATGCTATGTATTTTCTACTAATTTTCATTAAATGTAAGACAAGTCTCCATTATATGCTAGTCCCACTCTCTGGCCAGTCAATCTCCACAAAGAGGGAGCTGGAGAAGAAACAAAATGAGCAATTCAGTACTGTAATCAATATAAATTTCGGACTTTGATCTATGAAAGAAAAAAGGAACTGAGCTAGAATACCTGGACAACATATGAATAGAAAATTCTGAACAAACAGTAAATTTAGCACAAATATAAAAATTACTTATAAAATGCAAACCCAAGTTACAAAATTGATCACACTAATGCAATTCTAGTCAATATTTATAATACGTAAACAAAGAGGTTACATTAATGGCTGTTAATTATAATAGCATAAATTTTCACATTTAGCAGCACTATATCTTAGAAGATTGTTAGAGATAAACAAGTAAAATCATTGCATCATGGCTAGCAAGGGAAAAGCTTTCATTCCAAACCATGGATGCAGAATTTACAGCTTATGGGATGTATGCAGACTACCCCTTTTACAGCTCCCACAGATTTTCAGATTAGATTTGGTTTTTTTTAGCATGTAGTAAGATTTTGCCCTAAATAGCTTCCAGCCCTGACCTAGTACACTTTCAATGGAACTTGCACATTTCTGGATTAAATCAAAATTATTTAGCTAACCTGTGGCAACCATATTAAGAATAGTATGATGGACCAGTCTAACAACGGAGACCTTTTCTTCCATTTTTAGATGACTGAAGATACAAAGCTAGTATCTAACTCCAGCCCAGGCAAAGTAGTTGATGTTGGTGTTGCTAGTCCCATGCTTGTCTTCTCTCCCTCCCTCTCACACACACAAACTTATGAAAATGAGGCCATACACTTGTGTTGTGAAAATGGTTAGCACAAAATTTCTCGGCAAGTGTAACTTTGTGTTAATACGTGCATTTGAAAAGTACAAGCTAAGGAAAACACAATTGGGTCCTCTTGCTTTAAAAATCCCAGAAGAGAGTCATTTCCATTTTTTTATGCCCCCTTTCATATTTCCAGGTTCCTGTTGACACAATCAAATCAAATAGTCCTTTCCTTTCCACTTCCACTATGAACAGAACTCTCCAATTGTTCATAGCCATAAAGTGCATAACTATGGAGAGAAGCCAATTACTTTTGCAGCCAATTACTTTCTCTGTCCTAGATTAGGGCAGATCTAATCTTAAAGAAAAAAGGACTCCTAAATAAAAAAGTCATAAATTTGTTCCATAAAATCCAAGCCAAAGCAAAATACATATAATTGGAAAAAGCAAATATAACCAGAAAAACTTGTTGCCAAATATTAATGGCTGTATGGTATGGAGAAATATTTATTTAAAAAATGCCTTCGGGTGTTTGATTTACTAAATGCTCATCTGCACAAGCTATAACCAGCGAAGAGTGCCAGCCTTGCCCTTCCATCTTTCCAAGAAATCGGATCTTCTTTTTCTCAAGTCTGATTTCTTAGTTGATTGCTAAGTTCTTGCATTTCTATCATCAAATTCTCCATTGCTGCCACTTCTTCAGCGAGGTCACTGGAAACTTCATCATTTATAGCATCTGTAAAATTTTGCTACAAAAGAAAGTTAAAAGCAATTTTTTTTACTGAAAATCTTAGTCAACGTAAGGCAAGAGATTAAAAAAAATTCTAACCACAATCATTTCCATAACTTCAGTGATCTCATTTTTTTATGGCATTTACACAGGATTATTCCCATTCCAAAGGCAGCATGCTGATGCTCCTTTGTGGGTAACAAGTGAGGAACATCTCCTCATGCAATGTTAACCTGTTAGTTTTTGATCTGCAAGTCAAATAAACAGATTCTAACATGTGTGTCAAAAAAAAAAATTTTAATGGGGAAAAAAGAGCAGAACTGCATTGCAAGGCATAGTGAGGTCACCTTTCAAAACAGATTCTCGAGATATTTCAGTGCTAGGTCTTGGGCAAGAAAATATTGATGCACTTTGGATAAATTTCAGGACTATTATTGCCTAGCGATCTGTTCCATAAAGCAGAGTGCAAAACTACTTTCTAGGGTTAAAGTCCACATAGCCTTGAGGTATTTATCATAGGCTTTGCAATAAAAATAGCAATGCCAGGGCAAACTAACATTCAAAATCAAATTGCTTTTTCTCTCTATAGTTAATAATATTTGTTCTACAGCAACTTAATAATTAATTTTCCTCTTCTATCAATTATGCCTTGCTGACAACTTTAGAAGAACTCTATGAGGACTCGACCGAAGGCACTGGAGGCTAGACATCTATTCCTGGATCTACATGTTTTTATAAAGTCCTTGTATATGTAATCACTGTTTTTCTAAACTGTTCAGTAGCCAGGTTCTGAACATCGACAAGAATGAAAGACAACCTATTTTAAAAATAACAGAATCAGGCTTCAAAAGGTCCATTTTGGAAGTTCTGGACAAGAAAACTGGTAGGCCTTATCAATGGTAGTGAACTATCTCATCCACTTTTGGACTAAAGTGAGAATCAGGCATTCTGCTAGCTCTTTCCCTCTTGGATGAGTAGATAAAGAGCAATGTGTGCAACAGGGAAGAGCAGAAACTATGGAAAGCTTTAGAGGTATCATTTCTCTTCCATTGTAACTTTAGATTGCAAGTCGCCTGCATCAGCTGCTCATAACATTTGAAAGCCTGGCAAGAATGAATGGGATGAATGAGCTATGCAATGCCCAATGAACAAACACAAGGATGCTGCACTCTCATATCTTTTGTAGTGGAAGCCGAGTTCTATGAGCTAACCATATGACAACTAGTTGTCATGCAGGTTCTGAATGGCTACACTGAAGAAAGCTGGAGAAGAAGTCATGTGTTTTATGTTGTGACTTCAATCAAAATCATACACAAGCCCAACTAAAAGTCAGAGCAGACTGAGATTATGGGAAGGGGTGCCAAGCACTCAATGTTAGCTCTGAGAGCAGAGAGGTTTCTCCTGCCATTTACCTTCCTGGTTCCAAGAAGGACAGTACTAGGTGCACAGGGTAACTTAATTTCTTCTACTTTTATCCAAATAGATTTAATGGATCTACTATTGCTCCTTTCAATGGTTTTTTTCTTCGTGGGAGACCACAGTAAGAGATATCCTAAGGGAGCAGTGCCAGAAGTTCTTCCATCTCCTGACCCTACCTCTTCTTTTTATAACTGTTAACTCCTGCATTTCTACTCTATCGCGGGCAGCATTTGTCGCAATGCAGATGTCATTCAAAATTGCTTTCTTAAGAAGCAGTCTGTTTTTTAAAGATGTATAACAGAAAGGCATCTGTAGCTACTGAATCCAATAGTTCCCACAACTAATTTCTTATTACAAAGAGGAATACCTCTCCAGCCCACCTTTCAATGTAAAGAAGAGATTATACAGTTCCTCCCATCCTAATGCCCTCCTGATGCAGTTTCAATTTCCTAGTCATCTAGCCAGTCATTGGCCATCTTATTAAAAATCCTAGGATTTAATATCCTTAGAATATTCAGAAAGAAAGAGGTTGAGGACAGTTGAATTAACAAAACCAATAGCTCTTGAAATCATCACCTGTAGCTCATGGATCTCTCTTTCTTTCTCTGTTCCAAAGAACCCTTTAAAGAAGTCCGTCAACCTTACCTTCACCTTAGCTACCAAACCACGCAAGTTGAGCCGAGCAGAAGATAGTATTGGCAAGGCTTCTTGGTAATTCGTTTTCATTTTGCTGCATTTCATTGCGACTGGAGTTTTAAAAGGCAAAACAAAGTTGGATGAGTACCACAATAATAGCATGGTTGTTATAAATGACTACTCAGCTCTCAGTTATTTCAATCTGGGAAGAAAAAGCTTCCTAATTCATAAAAAGGATCCATATAAACATTAAATATAAGGCAACAGTCTGCAATTGTTATTGCAAAAGGAATTGCTGCCACTATAGCAATAATTTTGTGCCCCCCCAAAATATATTGACTTTACATGTGGTCCAGACGTATCACTGGAATGAACTCTGGTGTCATTTAAGGTTGCACCCTAAGTTGCTGACCTGCAAGAATTAATTTTATATATATATATATATCTTATTTAATAATGCATACAACTAGAATGCTTGCAACAAAACATTGCAATGGTCTTATTCAGAATTCCAGTCATCCCTGTCCTCTTCTGTGATCTATCAGCCAGCATTGCATGCTCTCACAAACTGTTTCCCATCTTTTAACAAAATGTGTGACAACTACCATGCCAGTTAATATTTCTCTGTGGCTTGTAAACGATGCTGTTTTGGTAGCATCATCAGATCTGCAAGCAAATGTTGCAATGTGGAACACTCCATGTTATTCTTCCAGTCGGCCATGTCTTTCACAATACTTCATTGTACTTCTCACTCTATGTTGGCTATTGCTCTAGTTAAACTGTACAATCAAATGTCAGATTATTATTATTATTTAGACTTATATACCGCTTAACAGTGCTTTACAGCACTCTCTAAGCGGTTTACACAGTCAGCCT
>JANHFO010004524.1:452809-470687 GCA_032468095.1 Pareas carinatus | reverse complement strand
CTGAACCCAATTGGTTCAGTACTTTCCGGGATCACTTACCAGACACAAACGTGCCTAATTTTTTATATATATAGATAAACGTCTCTTGGAAAGAATGGAAAAAGTCCAGAGAATGTTATCTATTACAAAACATAGCTGCGTGATTATTAATGGATGTGGAAAAAGGAGATCAGATTATAGTAGTAAAATTATGCCCTTTCTGGGCTCAATTCAAAGTAGTGGCTTGAATTCTTAAAACCTCTTGCAGTTTGGGACCAAGTTACCTGCAAAACCGTTCCCGCCTCCCAGGTCTATTGAAACTTTTAATAATCTCCACTGAGATCTTCATCCAGGCCATCTCATCAAAATATATAAGGTGGTTGGGTCCTTCACATCTGTCACATTTTTTAAAATTATGATTCTAGAGCTGTAAATTTAACCTACTTTTTAAAATCTGCCATTTTAAAAAAGTGATATATGTAACAAGGGAAGGAAAAGACTCTGCAGCCCTCAAGCTCTTTTTTTGTGATCACCACGGCTGAAAATTGATGGAATTATATCTCATTATGTCAATGAAGGAAGCAATATGAAACCTGCAGTAAAAGTTCTGCAATAGGCTTAACTACCAGAATTTCCCAGCCACGCAGCACAATTTTGGAAGTTGAAGTCCACACCACTTAAAGTGGGCAAGGTTGAGAGACACTGACTCAAAGAATCCTTTAAATTCCACAGTATTTTGAATGCTGCAAACATTACCTTACATTCAGAGTTTAATGCTTCTTTTATATCAGTATGGAGAGGGAGTAACGCCTTCCCCCCCTCAAAAAAAAAGAGCTAAGAAGAAATTTCAACGTGTCCTGTCAATTTGGATAGTGGGCAATGTCTATTAGAATTCAGGAAAGTCAGATGTTCAAGGCTCAACTCCCCTTCTCAGGTGGTCTTTGAAAAAGAGAAGAGGGAAATCAGATTTTGCTTTTGATGTTTGTCTTTCATCCCAAGAAGAAAGAGGCTCTCTTCTCAATCTAATTTCTGCCAAGTAAGAAAAGCAGCCCAGAGGAAAGTTGGAGAATCATGAGAAAATGTGCAGCTAATTCAGGTTATAATTTTCTTTATGTTACAGACTGATCTGAACCATTTGTCTGCATTCTTATTCCTATCTGAATTTTGTGCATGTATGGATGTCTATTTCTGCCTGGAAGATTAGCAGTCGAGTTAAGGTCTGCAGGAGTAATGATAATTTGTCACCTTTCTCCACTGTCTTCAGCATTCATTTAGTTCCTTAACCTTAATATATGTAATAAAAAAGTCTGACTTTACTGAATTAACTCATTCAATTCTGAGAGGTCTTTAATTTTAGAAATGCCCTGTCCAATAAGTTACTGAGAAAAATAAGTGGGGATGTCTCCCTACTCTTGATCTCTGTGATTCAAACCAAAACAAAGAGGTCTTAAACTTGGCATCAGGTGGATGATAGTAACAAACCAAACTGGCTCTCCCACAGGGTAAGGCGACTGTATAAGAACTGTAGATCTAGGAATCCCTTCATGGATGCAATTGAGAGCTCATCCCACTACATCTCACACACAAGACTTGCAAAGAGACTACACCATTATAATAGAATGCTACTATATGATGAGCAGAAGGCTGTTGATAATCCCATAGCACTGACTAGTTATCCAGATTCTTCAAATAAAATGCCATTCTAGATATTGTTTGATCTGACAGTAAGCAAAACCATCTCCCTACAACTAGACTACTAAATTTAAAGTCATCATTTCTCTCTTAATACTATGCAGCAGCCAGAGTCACTTGAAGGCTATTCTTCAATACTAAGTGAAGGACTGATAACCCTGACCTGTATGTCATGTCACTCTGAGATCCAATGACCAGTATCAATGAAAGTTGAGATTTCTGCATACTTTTGGATATGATGCAACTATTATTTTTAAGAAGTTGTGTTATTCCCCCAGATATTTTAGGCAAACTTCCAGTTTCAGTGTCAAAAAAAGAGGAGGTTAAGGGGTTCTCAAGCATTTAACAGTTTTTATGAGTATATTGTGATATTTTGAAATTTTGTATTATTTTATACTAAGCTCTAGAACTGCTTACATTTGAGCCTGACAAGCTCTCTTTGGTCATCCTGAAATAGCAATAATATTAATTAATATTCTACTGCTAGGATACTAGAACTCAACAAAGTAAAACAAGCAAGTTGAAGTCACATCACGGAAACAATTCATCTTGATTCCTGAATTCTGAAGCGAGAAATTGGAGATGTTTATGCGAGATTTATGCAATCTGGAAAAAACAACTGAGAATGATGTAGCCAAAATAGATGGCCTCAGCGGAAAGTACATGGTTTAGTCATTGGTCTCCTTTGGCAGTCAATAAAGATACTACAACATTTGATCAACATCAATCACATCACAAGAACGAAAATGCATATTTCAACTTTTTCACTATTTTTTCATCTTGCTTTATTCATTGCTGTTTTAGAAAGCCTTCTAACTTTGAGGAACAATTTTCTGGGCTGTAAGGCCTACAACAACAAAAAAAGTGAGATTGAAAAAAAACCTTTAATCAATGAATGGAGGTACTGTAGGAAACCAAGTTTGTGATTTATTGATTTGAGTATCTCTATGTCTGAAATAAAAAGAAATGACTATTTTACGTTATTAAATACCTGAATAATTCTTTTGGTTTGATTTCCATGGTCATGCAACAATATTTTGACAATGTTGCAGTTCTAAAGTTATACACCTGAAGGAGAGGGTTATTTTGGAACCCAAGAGTTGAAATAGCCCATTTAATCCATCAAATTTCAATGCAAAAATCAAAATTAATTTACAAATTAAAACATCTTACTATCAAGCCTCTGATTGAAAATATTTCACTAAGGAACCCCATTAGTTCATAAAACGAATGTTGATCATTTATAGGAAAGACAGAACTATATACCATTATGTCTGTCCACTGAGGAAACAACATCTGCCAACAAAATGGATGGCGTCTCCTGCTGTTTGCACATATACCCAAATCTCCTCCAGATGGTTGGGAGATTTCTGGGGTTGATTTAGGGGATATTGGAGGATACAGTGGTTGGAGAGGGAGAAGAACAATGGAAAAAATATTTTATCAGTAGATGTTCACTTGTGTAACATTGGATATAGGCCACAATCAGAAACACTCCTTGTTTTAAAAGAGTATTTATCATTTCCTCTCTTACATGGGGGAGTCTCTTCCAATGGCTTCAGCAATACTGCTATCTCAAACGTAGCCTAGGAATGCATTTAAAATGAGAGAGAAAGTGAAATTACAGAGAACATATATCAAATTTCTAGATTAAAACTTGGTGCAAAAATGTTACCCAGTAGGTTATGAAGAGGGAGAATCTCTACAGTTTGAAAGGGAAACCAATCGGAATAGTGAACAATTTTATTTTGCCTTTTTCAGGTTGTAACCACTCAATGTTTGTCTAGAATCAGAGCAATAAATTTGCACGACTGCCACCAGGAGATAAGGAATTACATGGGGAGGAAAAAAAATCCTTTCATCATGGCAAGTATGTACCTCCTTGCCCCACAAGAAAAGGAAAGAAAAGGAAAGAAAAGGAAAAAGAAGGAAAGGAAAGGAGAAAAAAGAAATAGGTAGTATAAATATATGATTGTAAGGGAGACAAAGTAACACAAGTGAAGAAAGAATTGAAAAACATTGTATAGTAAAACACATACAAACTTTCCTTGTCTTTTTCTTTTCCCTGATTAATCTCTTGTGTATTTCCCACGTCTCATATCCACCTAGCATTTCCAGTTATTTATTATATTTCCTTTCCATATTCTGCATTCTGCTAAGCATCTCATTCTACTCACATATCTGCTTCTCAGCTTTTTTATCTTTGTTCTTTTTTTCTATAGTTTTCTCAGTCCTCTCCATATATGGAGGAAGAGTGTCTCACGCACTCATCAGAGAGAGGTACAGCTGCAGTACAATAGTTCTATGTCGGTAATGTTAAAGGATCAAACCGACCTCACTGAACAGCTTAATAAGTGTTCCCATACTTGGGACTTCTGCTCACATTATACTAAATATTAACAGTTTAATAATTGGAAACATTCTCTTCCTCCAAAGGCTGCTGTGTTGAAATAATGATTCAGCTATTGGAATTCCAAAGGAAGACTGAAATGTATAAATCATTTTGCAAAAGTCATACTGCTTAAAAGTAATATTTAGCACTTAGGTATAGAACACCAGAATGAAACATTAAAAAACTGGAGAGACCATTTCCTATGTCTAATAAAGAAGATCTGACAGTTTGTGATTAGCACATCTAAATAAATAAGTACTATCTTAAGCAAGTTTGGAATCAAAAGGCATTATTAAATTCATCTCTGCCTGAATCTAATTTTTCTTACTCCAAGGGGCAAAAGTCTGTTATTTCATCCCACTGCTTCCTTAATTGTTTTTCTCTTTTAATCAATCTTTAAAATAAGTAGCCTTGCTAATTAAGCTGCCAAACAAAGAACTGCTAATGGAATGGGAAATTCAAGCAAAGGATATTTCATGAATCAATCATATTCTCACAAAGGATACATCAAAACCTTAATATCAACATTAACACATGTTATATTTTCTGATATGAGAAGCATAGTCTGTCATTAAGGTTTACCTTTTCTATGTCTTCATAGTTCTCATTCTGCCCATTTTCATAAAGCTTGGCATATAATCGCCAGATTTCTCCATCACTTGTCACTTGAGAAGTCACTCTGCCAAAGAGGACCTGCAGTTTTCCCTTTAACCCTTTGGCTGTCTCTCCATTTCGATCACCTACTCCATCCATGACTACTTTTACCAGAATCTTAAGCACCTTAAAGAGAAGGAAATTGTTTGTTATAACCTGACTCTCATAAAGTTGAGTAAAGTTTCCAAAATGTTTGCTAATATACGGTTCAATTGATCAGAGCTGGAATTACTATCTTAAATGACTGGATTAATTTATTAAAATAACAATCTATCTGAAGATGCCACAAGATGTTATAATTGCATAACAGTATTATCTAATTATTTCCTCTGAAGATGCTTGATGAATACTATAACAAATATAATTATAAAATAAAGGAACTATCTCCTTAGCTGCTGTATTTAACAGTATTTAAATATTTTCCAGGGATACTAACAATCAGTAACAGAAATCTGAATTCCATGTGTCTCTTTCAACATCACAAAAATATCAAACTATATGATAACAGAATTGCTCCTTCCCTTGACTTTCCAACATATTACTGCAGAATTATTTCTGCAATATTAACATCCTACGCCTCACGCAAACATATTTTAGCCTTTGCACTAGAAAGGCAAAATCAGTATGGAAGTTGGAATGATATCTATCCATTAGTGAATAGGGGTGGGGGGACCAAATACTGGCTTGGCTAACTCCCCTCCAATGCCTGTACTGTCTAAAGGAATAGTGACTACACACACACACACACACAGAGCTGCTGTAAAAAGAATGCACTTCACATATGGTTACTCAGGAACCATTGCATTGGCTTGCCTCTTCGGGGGATCTTGGCAGAGAGGCAAAGTGCATGATGCTAAAAAGTTAGAAGCAAAGGATGGTGTGTGCATTTGAGTTAACAGCTCAAATAAATTCCTGGGTAGTACACTTAATTTTCAGGCCACAGGACTAAAGACTCCCCAAAGAAGGGAAATGCTAAGAAAAGCAAAAGGAAAGTAAAAGAAAAAAGTAATTTTGCAATTGAGGTGGTTAGTGGAATTCACAAGTTTATGTGCTTTCTGGAGCAAATCAAGGTTAAATTGGGTAAGGGTGCTATTTCCTCCCACCAGAACTGATGAGAGAGGTGTCCACTGTTTATGGTATAGAAAAGAACCATTTTTATTAGGTCTTAATATAGTTTGTAAGTTATGGCAGCAGAAACAGCTACACTTTTGAATTACTTTCTAAGAAATATTTGCAAGACCGCAGTCTACCCACTGATACCTCCCGCCGACCCACACGCTCCCACAGAGTGGGCCTCCTCAGGGTGCCGCCGGTCAGACAGTGCCGACTGGCGACCTCCAGGGGGAGAGCCTTCTCTGTGGCAGCACCCACCCTCTGGAATGAGCGACTCCCTGCAATTCGTACTATCTCTGACCTTCCGACGTGCTTTGAAGACTCACCTATTCGATCTGGCAGGTCTGTTGTAGCTGTGCCCTTGCTCTCTTGTTCTTAATTTTTGGGGTTTTTAGATGGGCTTAATTTAATTATTTTAATAATATTTTAAATTGTGTATGTTTTTATGTATTTTAAAGTGCCTGTAAGCCACCCTGAGTCCTTCGGGAGAAGGGCAGGATATAAATTAAATAAATAATAATAAATAAAGTCTTAAGGTAAAAATTAACCTAAGGTTTTTTTTATTGCTTTTCAGCTTTATTTACTGAAAAGTGTGATATCGTCTCTGTACAGCAAGCTGTATTTTTGGCAGTTTGATGATTCCATACAAATAGCAACAATTTGAAAATAGAAAAAATAATAATTTGTACATGGAAATAATAAAGAGTAACTATGTCAGGATTTGTCTTATCTATAAGTAGAATTTAAAAAAATATCAGACTGCCATTCCTTGGCAGAAAGTTTTTATAGGTGGCTGAGTTCATAGAAGTTCATGTTTAACTTCATATGATGGTACCTAGAAGAGAACATATAATTATTTCTTCAGATTCAAATGATTCAGATATTCTACTAAAGTATTTGCATCTTGAAATAAGGGCTTTAAAAGTCAAAATAGTATATTGAATTGTGTCCAGAAACAAATTAACATCTTATGAAATGCCAATAGTATAATAAGATCACACTAATGGATGACAGTATTTGATCTTCTGAAGGCTTAGCCAAGACAGACCCACACATAATAAAAATTGCTAAGACATAATTCTGAGCAGGTTATCCTTTTCCATGATGTAGTTTTGTGTACAAATTTTGCTTAGGAGAATAAGCAGCACTGGTACAAATGTTAAGATATTTTTTTCTGAACAGCTTCACGAGTGCCACTGCTCCATTATTTTAGACTTCAAGCTAAACATAATGATTGAAAAATAAGCAGAAAGCCTGCCTTACGATGTGATACTCAGTAACTTGAGTCATGTTTCACGTTTTGAATTGTTTTGTACTTTTAGTACTGTTTGCTGCTGATGTCTTACTTGTTGAGAACTTTTAAAACATTTTGAAGTTGGAAACAAAGTCAGCTATGTTTACACTAAGCTTATAAAGTTTTCATATAATTCCGGGCTCTTACCTTCTTTTGTTTGTTTGGATGTTTGTATAATGAAATATTTTAATTCAAAACTGTTTTCCTCTTCTAAACTACTCCCTTTCTGAATCCCAGACTATTTAAATCCCCACATAGCTGCTATTTATCTAATTTTAAAAGCCATCTATGCAATTCCTAGTTGCAGAAATGTTCACACATTTGATACTGTGCTTTTTGCCCAGAGACAAAAGCACATTAGCTAGATTGTGTAGTTAATGCTTACAATAGATAAGTGAAATATATGCCTGCTAATTGCAAAGAATAGTTTTGTGGATCTTGGATAAATCAGATTATTAATACTTGGTTCTAAAGAGACCAAGATGGATTGCTATTATAATTAATTGGGTAATCACAGATTATAGTATTATAATAATATCCTAAGACCACAAGCTCTAGTAGTCTAACCTAAAATAAACCCTAATAGCTAGAAGTAAGAAAGAATCTCCTGCCATCTTGGAGAGAAGTACTAAAGACTTCTTGTCTTTTACCAAAGTTATTTTATGTTGATAGTCTAAACCAGGGGTCTCCAATCTTGACCACTTTAAGACTTGTAGATTTCAACTCCCAGAATTCCCTAGCCAGCACATGTTGACTGAGGAATTCTGGGAGTTGAAGTCCACAAGTCTTAAAGTAGCCAAGGTTGGAGACCTCTGGTCTAAACTGCATTCTTATGTACAATTTGCTGTTGTTGACAGCTCACCAAATAACGTTTTCCTTCCCTTTATCCCACAAATTGAGTTGGCATTTCTATTAGTTTTAAAGTATCGCCATTATTCTTTTAAAAAGTTGCCTTGGATACCCTTTGGCTTGTTTTTCAGCGGTCCTTCCTGGTATTGAAACTTCAGTGGTTTAAAGTTTTGTTTAAGATTCTCTGTGTATATGGATAAAGGGAAAGCTACTCATTTAGAAATAATAAAAAACTGGAATTTCCCCATTCCTATGGTAGTTCATGATTTTAGGGGCATGGCTAAATCATTATAGTGAGAAAAACATTTTTTTCTAGAAACTGTAATACTTTGAAATACATCCACTCAATGGCATAATTGCAACTGTTTTCACAGGTTTGCTAAAGTTCTGCACAGTAGGCTTTTGTGGGATTGGTAGTTTGATTGACTTCATTTTGATTTCAATGCAGGTAAGTTCAAAACCTCTAGCATAAAGGTCCTTTTAGGTCTGAGATGCACGTAGGTTTTTAGCAACAGATTTCTGGCACATTGCTATCTTTCTTTTTTTCCCATCTGAATAGTTGACTTCCACACTGCCTTTTTATTCTCAGCTTTGAAAGCAGCTTGTCACGAGAACTGTGTGTTTTATTCAGGAAAATGTTATGGGTTTTTCTAGATTTGTTTTTAGATAAGAAAATGCCGACACACATTCTGTGCAATTGGACATCTAAACATCAGCTTGCCCCTTCCATCATTGTGTAGCTTTCATATATTGCAAAATTATCAGAGAAGCTGACAGAGTATTTTGTTAGCGATCGCTTTATTCCGTCCTTCTTTTAGGAATATCAAAGCAGTATGCAGAATGTTATAGTTTTTTAAAAAATATAATTTTAAAGGCAGGCATTACAGATAACCTTCAATTTAAGATCGCAGCTAGGACAGGAATTTCCATTTTTAAACTCTCTAGTCGTGAAACAAGACATCACAAGATCACATTGTTTCATGATCGCAATCCCAACATTCCCTGTTGCTGTCATTAATGAAGAATGATGGATCATTCAGTGAACACCAGCCCAATCCAAGCCATTCCATGTTGGATCCTTCCCAGCCCCCAGCCTCAGTATGATATGAGACTTCCTCCAACTACCCCATCCACCCATCTCCCTCCCCATATTTTGGGCACCCTGCATCCTGCCTGGCAGGTTGTCAAGCGGTCCCAAAACCACCCAACTGTGGGGCTGCTTGGCATGTCCCAGGAAGTGTAGCTGCCCTAGCCACCCTGCATTCCACTCTCTGCCCCCTCCGGTCAACTGACCTTTGCTATTTTTTTGTCCCTGCAGCTGACAAGGCATGCCTGGGCTGGCTGCCAGGCCAGGAAGCTAGGTTGGGATTGGCTGTGGGGGAAAAAAACCTCCAAAACAGCTCCAGTGTACCCTTTGCAAAAAGTTCCTGAACTGGGCTGTCCTTCACACTAAGGAGAAGAGGAGTCACAAGCAGCTCCAGAGATGCTGCACATCGAAAAGTCCCTTTGCTGCTTTTGTTTTGTGTTGGGGGAACACAGAGCCCAACTCGGCCTATGAGATCTTTGCAAAAAGCTACTTTTGGCTTTTGTTTTTTCCCCTTCAACGAGATGTCCAGCTCCAGCCTGGTCCAACAGCCAGGCCAGGCATGCTCATCATCATCAGAATCAAAAAGACAAGCAAAGGTCAGCTGAGTCAGCAAAGTGCAAGGCAGCAGCCAAAGGGGCAATGCAGAGAAGATAGGCAAATAGGGGTCATAACTGGAGAGGCTAAATTTTTGTCACATGACCATAGGGGCGCTGTAACTTTTGGGCATGGGCTTACATCCCTTCGTTCAGTGCCATTGTAAGTTCTAAGGAACAGTCTCTATAAATGAATGGGCATAAGTTGAGGACTACTTGTATATAAAATAGATAGTCTGACTAGAAGATTGCTTCAGAGTAAAGAAGAGACTACTGCAACCTTTGTAAAACGATGCCATTCGTGATGGTGAATTTAGTAACTGAATGTCACAGTATATTTGAAGATTTGTCTTGCATCTTAGATGTAAATAAACTTGTGAAGCTTCAAGAATGAATTTTAAATACTACTGCAACTTTTTGTATTTTTGTAATGCTAATTAAAATTACAAAGCAGAGATCAGTTTTCAGTGAGAAAAGCTTTTGTATTAAAGATGGTGTTCAGAAGCATGTAAACTAAAAATAGATTTGTATTTGAATATTTTATTAAATGGATGTTTAATAAGTTCATACATATCCAGACCTCCATTGAATAAAAAGAGCACTTAGACGTATATACCACTTCATAGTGCTTTACAGCACTCTGAGCAGTTTACAGAGTCAGCAAATTATTGCCCCTCAAAATCTGGGTCCTCATTTTACCCCCCCCCCCACAGAATGGTGGACAGCTGAGTCTACCTTGAGCTCCATCAGAATCGAACTCCAGACTCTGGGCAGAGTTTGCTTGCAATACTGTACTTTAAACACTGTGCCACCAGGACCATATAGTAGAAACAATTACTAGTACAAAGCTTCTGCTTATTAGAAAGTTAATTTCTGTCCTTGCATACAAGTCAAATCTAATACATTGGTTCCACTTGGTCAAAGCTGTTAAAGAATTTCAAAAGTTAATTAAACTCCAGTAGTTTTATTTGTATTCTTAGCCATTTCACAAGTTGAACAGCAGTTCTTCTTTGTGTTCTAATGGAATATTGAGTACACATTTTTATTCTTTTTCCTACACACATGTTCTTGGAATTAAATTTGTCCACATTTACTATGAAAAATCTGTTTGAAATTCCATGTATAACCTCAGGTTAATTTCCACATGTAATTTATCTGCTTATATGAAATAAAATTCCAGACATGTTAATGACTTACAGTTGTTTGTGTTCATGGATGAAGTTTTCAGAAGGGTTGTGTGGGTGGGTGGGTGTGTATATTTCAAAATAGAATTTATAACAATGTAATACTTTCTTTTCCAGATTGTGGGTCCTTCTGATGGTTCTCACTACATAATAGATTATTATGGTGCAAGGCTTACCAGGCTGAGTATTACAAATGATACATACAGAAAACCTCAAATGTACCCTTAATTTTCCCAGTAAGTTGGTTAATCTGAATATCAAAAATGTTGTCTTTGACTAATCAAGCTATTTTTGTCAATCAGAGATTATTTGATTTCAGGGGTGGGCAACTATAGCAACTTTATAACCTGTGGACTTCGACTCCCAGAATTTCTGTGTCAGCATGGCTAGCTCAGGAATTCTGGGAGTTGGAGTCCACTGTTCATGAAGTTGATATAATTGCCCACCTCTGCTTTATACAGAGGGATAAAATAATAAAGCTATTTCATTTAGAATTTTTTAAACTGTCTGTAAAATAACTTAATTGGAATGAGGTAATAGAATCTTGTTGCATGCCTTTTCAGTATGGCTCTTTCCTCTTTTTCCGAATTGGTGGCTTTTTTCATTTATATACATATCCCTCCTACGTTAAGAACTACTTTTTCAGTGGAGATAAATTTGCAATATAACTAATTATAAAATTAATTTTGAATCATCTTTTTAAAATTCTGAAAAGCATGTTTTATCCTCACATGAATGCAGAATCGATGAACAAGATGAAATTGTCCGTATTTATGAAGAAATGTTTTAAAAATCATATTTTGAATCTAATGTACAGTAGTGACCTATATTGTTTTTGTAAACAACTCAAGGCAAAAAAAATACCCAATATACCTTCCTCCTTCTATTTTTTCCACAACAACAGCCCTGTAAGGTAAGTTAGGCTGTGAGAGAGAGATTGGTCCAAGGTCACCTAGCCCACTTCCATACCTAAGGCGAGACTAAAACTAATGATCTCCTGATATCTAGCTTGGTGTCCATTGTCCCATGTATTCAATCACTGTGTTGGATATAAAATTGAAAACACAAAAATCCTAGAAATTGTTTTCCAGATATAGCAGTTCAAGAAAATACCATCCAATTGATCCTTTTCCTTTGTTTTCACTCAAAAACAAAGATATTATAAATGTTGACAATCATGGGCTAGTAGGGCATATCTGCTAATGTTGTATAATCATTGTTTTTATTCTTCCTCCATGCATGAAGTCTCCTTATTTTGGATTTATAGATAAGTGTCAAAATAGTGAAACATAGCTAAAGTGGGCACAAAACATCCAGAACTTGCAATATTTCTCTCTCTTAGTCATGGGATAAAAGATCATATATTCATAAGTTTTATTTTGTGGTTAGTAGCATATTTTTAATGTATCCGAGCCCTGAAAATTTAAATACTATGTTAGCCAGTAAACCTTAGTGATGGATCCACCCCTGTTGTTATTTGCCTGAAGTTGAAAAGGTACATAGAGACAAAGGAAAGGTCAATTAAACACATGTTCAGAAATCAAGAACCATTTTGGAAATAACAAAAAGCTAAGTGCCTGCCTGATAACCTTAGTGTTGCTTTTAAATACTTAGTTATGAAAAGTAGTCCTTCATGATTGATTGTAGTGTTATCATCCCCTTTCTTTGCAAGCTGTGCTTTCTTTTCAGAAAAATTGCCAGATTCAAAAATACAGTTATAGATGGGCTGCTGGGTTTTTGAACTGTCGAATTTCCAAATGAAACAATTATTCTACATTTGTTGAAATTTGCTGTCAACTTGTTAAATACAAAAAATGTGCCCTGTGCTTGTACTGTACAGTAGGAAGAAACCTCAGGCAAACATGCAGGGTTTTCAAATTATTGCTGTCATTCTTTTGCTTTTTGTGCAAATCCGGTAGTAAAACAAATTCTTAATTGCTGCTTTGATTATTTACTATGGGGAAAAAAATCTAAAGTATAATCTTTTAAAAATCACTATTTGGGTTAATTTTTCTAGGTCTAGATTAGAAGCAGCACTCAGCATGGACTACCACTTCACCTAATTTTTTTTTTACTGTAGGACACCAGGCTTATTTTGAGATCATTTTGTTCCCTATAAAATACTGAGATCATAAGATTAATTCCCAGCATATCTCTAAAGAATATATGTATCTTTAATGGACACTAAGTAGTGTAAAGTTGTGCTGTCAGCTTTCAGACCAAATGGGCACTTGTACAAGATATCTAAAGGCCTGACTTAATGTTTCAGTTGTAGAATTGTGTCTCCAACTGCAAAGCAATTGTAACTAAAGTCTTCTTCTATCTATAGCGACAGATTTTTTTATATGGTCCTTCTCAGTCTTTTATCACATGCAAAACTGATCTGATTTAAGTTCAACCTGAAGTCATGTTTTCAAAACAAAGTTACCTCTTCCCCTACTTTGATAAGGCAATTATAGTAAATATATTATAGCTGCCTGTGTGTATTAAAGGCTTTAAATGTATTTTAAATGTGATAAATATCTTCACCCAGGAACAGAATCTGCACTTAAGCGGTGAAACTCATGAGATATTAATTGTAGTTATCTTATTTCAGTAAAGTTCTTCAACCCAATAAGTGTGTACTAAAGCTTTTTGTTACAGTGGGCTGAGGTATTTGTTATATGGTTATGGCAGCTACATAGTAATCTTTTCACACTATTAATCTGGATTGAACTAGCCAGGACAGTATAATCTAAAGCTTAATTTCAGAATTTCAGTGTGGGTTTTTGGATGGCCACTGAAGGTTATCGTCTGTCCTAGGTCTTAGATTATACTATGTAAAATCTGTAAAAATAGATTAGAATGACACACCTTCCAAGGCAGACCTGGGCTTTTTATGACCCATGGGCCACATCTGGCCTACAGGTGATCCTAGTCTGGGGGTCACGGGACAGGTTATTTGCAGCATTGGGGGCATGGTGTTGGCATCAGGAGTGGGGCATCAGTACAGCTTTGGAGCCAGGCAGTGGCAGGCAGCAGCCTTGGGAGCAAAGTAAGCACATCCCTCTATATCAGTAGCGGTTTGTCATGTCGCCCCTTGGGAAAATTACCGTAATTGCCCGCCCCTGTTCCAAGGGTATTTTTGGTAAGGGCTAGGGAGAGTCTGATTCTCATGCAAAAGAAAGCAACAGAAACAGAAAGGTCAGGAATAGCCACACAAATCTTGGCATGAAAAAGTGAGAGTAGAGATCCATGTTTCAAACATTGATAAAATAAAGGATTCCTTTGAAGTGCTAGATGAAAGATATATGTATGGCTTCCCAATTTTCTGAAGTTTACTTCTTGAGTCAGCTCTGGGAAAGTCGACTGAGAAGAGAATACTTTGCTATACCTTGACATTGATGAATAATGTGACCACCCCATATGCCATTTACATTTTTGACAATTAGACCCCCGCATAGCTACATATTCTGTAAATAGATAATGGTGTTACTGTACAGGTCGTCTTCGACTTACGACTGTAATTGAGTGCCAAACTTTTATTGCTAAGTGAGACATTTGTTATGTGAATTTTGCCCCATTTCATGACATTTTTTGCCACATTTGTTCAGTGAATCCCTGCAGTTGTTGAGTTAGTCACACTTGTAAAATGAATCTGGTTTCTCCGTTGACTTTGCTTGTCATAAAGTTGCAAAAGGTGATCACATAAGTCAGCGACACTGCAGTCGTCATAAATATGAGTCAGTTGCCAAGCACCTGAATTTTGATCATGTGACCGTGGTGGGTGCCATAGCAGTCATAAGTGTGAAAAATGGTCATGCCATTTTTTCAGTGCCATTGTGACTTGGAACAGTCACTCAATGAACTGTTGTAAATCAAGGACTACCTGTACTACAGTATTCCAAATAATGTGGATAAATTTGCTCACTACTAGTAGCCACATCAGTATTGTAGTCATTTGAGTTTAGTTTGGAAGACAGTAAGAAACAATGTTTTTCCATAGTGAATTTGCCTGGTGTTAATTATGTTTTCTTAGTGATATATCTGAATTCATAAGAATTTATGGGCAAGGATTTTTTCATTTCTTCAGATTTCAGATTTCCTTCCCTATCCATAATAACTTGATATGTGCAAATTCTCTCTTAAGTTAACCAAATTCGGAAGTGTAAGTGCCCCTCTATCGTAGAAAGCCAATTTGGTAGTTTCAAATAATTTTTTGGTTTTACCCTTTTCCAAATTGTCAGTAAGGAATTCCTCAAATAGTGAGTTTGGAAGAATTTATGTATTTTGTTTTTCCCCTACCACAAGAATGCGTGCCAGCCTAATTGTAAATCATGTCCCTCCAAATATAATATTCTTTGGTTTTTTAGAATTATCCACTCCTTAATCCACCCAAGTGCTGAAGCCTCATAATATAATCTCCAACCAGGCAAACCAAATCCCCCATTTTTTCTTGATTCTTGCAACAATTTCAGTTTTACCCTGGCTCTTTTGCTTTGCCATATAAATTTTCACATTAGTGTATTCAGATCCCCCCCAAAATTTCCTTTCTAATTTGATCGGTATAGTTTCAAACAAGAAGAGACTCTTCGACAATAGGTTCATTTTTATCACGGCAATTTTTCCTATCAATGATAACCTTAGGTATTTCTATTTTTCTAGATTTGTTTTTATCTTTTATTCCATCTCCCTTAGGCCTCTTATTTTCTATAGGTATATATGTCTGACTATCAACTGTTACTTAGAATTTGCATTGTTCCACTCAGCAGCAATATCCCTTCTATCCTGTGCTGATCACTAAGACCAGGAGAGCTTCTGTTTAAACCAAATTCTCATTCAAAACTGAGACTTTGATAGTAGGAAGCAGATACTGAACATTTTAACTCCAGTTGTGCATTTGGAATGTTTTACTGCTGGGTTTTGCTTCAATGGTAACATTACATGCAATCCATCTATTTTTAATTTTTTTGTGAGATATCTAGGGATTTCTTACTTATTCTTTATGGGAGGTTATGTAGACTTAAGTGGTGTGTTTAACAGTATATTGCAAATATATATAAAAAAGAATGTGCCTGCTTTCAGAACTCTTTAGAAAACAAAGAAAATATCCAGTCAGCAATTTCATATGAAGCGTCATGTTCCTAAATTGTGTTTGACAATTCTAGACATCAGAAACTATTAATGTAATTGCTGTGTAAATTCTCTTCTGAAAAAAATTGCTTTATCCCTCTTCAGAACTGGATGTTTATATGACTGTACAACTGCACGTTTATACAATGTAGAACTACATTGTTTATAACAATGGGGTTATGTTCATTTTTAGCCAACTCCCTCAGACAAAAATTCTAATTTTTTTAATTTATTTTAAGATAAACATGGAAAAGGTTTGGCTTTCAGTTGATTGATTTTTAGTATGGTAATTATTCTAGCAAAATCTGCTTTTGACCGCAGAATATGTTCATATCTAAGAATTGGAAAATTATGTTTTTCCTTTACATAACTCACTATTTTCTACCAGCAGAAGCATAGCCAAAAATATGTGAGTATCCATCTAATACAGTCCCAGGTTTCTGGACTTTTTTTTTAATAATGTCTCCTTTGATACCAGTTTTGAAGGAAAACTTGCTCCATTTAAACATTTCATGTAGACAGCTTTCTCAGTTCTGTTGCCTTCAAACCTTTAACCTAAAAATGTCATATCACTAACCCACACCTGCTTGCAGTAACTGAAGAAAATAATCTCTATACTAAATGCAAACATGTCTCTACTATTCCTGACAGCTCTACCTTTTATGCATAGGTTAAATAGGGGGAAAGTTTTAGTATGAATTTATATTACCTTTGTAGCACTTAGTGAACTTGTTAGATAGGTTGGTATCCTGTCATGAGGTTTCTTCATCTATGTTGCTCTGTTAAATGTAGTGACATTTTTCTGTGTCGCAGGTATGCAGACACATGGCCTTCTAAGTTCTGCTTTGTAACTGGAGTAAAATAAGTAATGTTTAATTAGTGTGTGAACAACTGAAAGCTGAACAAAAGTACATCATTCGGGAGCATTTTATTCAGTGTATAACGTGTGTTTCTTTAACTGCTGCATTTCTTTTGCTTGTTTCAAAGAAAGCCTCAGGTGCCTAATGACCCAGTTCACATCTAGCATATCAAGTCTAGGCAGTATTTTTAAATACTGTAGATACACCAGTAGAAGAGAGTATTAGAAGCTCTGGGTTGAACTACTTTGACTGCAGTGATGATGTTACTTAGTTTGATAATGAAATGTCTTCAGGAAAACAGCCAGGCTCAGAGAGCACCAAGGATCCCATACTGTAGATATACCGTAGATCAGTAATTCTTACAAGTTTAGAAGTTTCCAAGACCCTTTCATAGGGTGTACGAGTAAAGTAAATATTTTTTTTAATTGTTTGGTTTAATTTCTAGTATAGTAAATATCAGAAAGCCAATTTGGTGTAGTGGTTAAGGCATCAGGCTATAAACTGGGAGATTGTAAGTTCTAGTCACGCCTTAAACACAAAGCTGCGTGAGTAACCTTGGGCCGATCTCTCTCTCAGCCTGAGGAAAGAGGCAATGGCAAACCGTTTCTGAAAGCTTGCCAAGAAATCTACAGGTTCATAACCAGTCTCCAAAAGTCAAGATAAGATTCAAAGGTGCACACACGCAAATATTGATAGCCAACATAAATCAAAGCTCTTTGAGATTCTCAAGCATTTTTAATAATGTAAAGGCCAAAATGTTTGAGAGCCACTGCCTTAGATCATAGACAAGGAAGAAAAACAAATATGTTTATCCAGCATAGCTATCAAAATATGGATTTGTAAGCAATGCTGGAAATATGTTTGAAGTATGTATTGACATTGTTGTAAGAAAACTCCATTGGATGTCTATTGCATAGTAACTTTTTTGAATACACCGTATTACATTGATTATAAGACACCATCGATTATAAGACGCACCCTTATTTTTCTAAGTTAGAAGTAGAAATAGATTTTCCTTTAAGTGTAGTGTAGCAGAAAGTTAGACAGAAGAGACTCAGACGGGTCTCCT
>JANHFO010004524.1:431268-441344 GCA_032468095.1 Pareas carinatus | reverse complement strand
CCTCACTCCGTCTACCTCTGCCAGCCCCTCATCCTCTTCCGAATCCTCCCCCTCCTCTGCCTGCGCCGCGGGGGGGGGTGTCCTGCCGGGAGCGGGACACAACACAGGCACACAACTGATTTATGAGAATGCTTGTGCTCCACAGAGAGATACATCACCAGGTTAATTAGTCTTAAACTTTATTGAATTGTGGAGCCTATTTCTGCACATCGTTGTGTGTCAAATGAAAGCACCATTAGAGGGCAGTCCTGTGCAGACAATGAAATTATACTTTCACTCAAGATTCCCAGACAGCATTTTGCCTCCTTAAAAGAGTTAGTCATTATTTAGAATCAGAATTAAGAATTTATTTTGCCAAGTGTGTCAGGACACACAAGGAATTTGCCTTTGACGTCCTTACTCAATACCTACATACGTACAATAAACAACTGTGATTGCAATCAAAGATACATTCGTAGTCATTTGTATATATAAGCGTAATCATGATCATTTGTGTATATATATATATATATAAGCATAGTGATTGCATATGTAGGCATAATCAATTGTATATATATAAGCATAAAGATACATTCATCGTCATAAAGTACATTCACCTTGTCAAGTAGTTATAAGCTGCAATTGACAAACCGCAATCTTAACCATGAAAGCACAATCGTAAGAACATTCATCATGTCATCATGTTGCAAAGTACAAACATCATGTCGCAAAACGCATTTCATTTATGCATGAAATAAGCTCACGTGTCAGTGTTATGCGGCAATTGTGCTCAGTGATTTCAACTACCAAATTCAGAAAGTTACAAAAAATGTTAAAATACATAGCTTCCCTGTTTATTTTTTTACTTACATTTACAGACAACTCATTCTTCTGGTCACCAAACTATGAATCCACGTGAAGTTTTCAACGCAGTAAAGTCTATTACACATTAAGCTAGACCAGGGATGGCGAACCTGCAGCACACGTGCCACAGAGGGTATGCAGACACCTCTCTGCTGGCATGTGAGCCAAGTCGCCCCAGCATCGCCCCAGAGCTGAGCATGCTCAGAAAGGAGTAGCAGCACCAGTCCATGAGGAGAAGGGCGGTATTAAAAATCTAATAAAATAATAAATAAATAAACCAGTCAGTGACATCACAGGGCCATGCGTATGTTCTGAAAGAGAGCAACAGCCCTGGGCAATGCCATCACAGGGCCATGTCATGCTCAGAAAGAGTTGTGGTGCCAGGAGATGACATCACGAACCGCAACTCATTAGTCGTGACTCGTTCGGGCACTTGGTAAAAGGTTAGCCATCACTGAGCTAGACTCTTGACATACAGAGTTTTCTTGGCAACAGAAGAGAAGTGGGTTGTCATTGCTTTCTCTTCCCAGTCTACCCTACCATTTAGTATTCTCCTATTCTCCCTTCCATGTAGAAACCAGCTTCACTCTGATTTTCGGAGTTCAGCCTCAGAACTACCTGACACTACTGAGGCAGTACCAAATTACTGTTTTTCTAGCTTCCATTCTTTGGCCTTCCGCCTTGAGAAGCCCAGATAGGCTTCCTTCGTTTCTGCAACGTTGCCATGGACTCTGAGCTCGCTGAGACATTGAGCTGGATTTGGGCACTGATCTGACATAACATGAAGTGTTGGTGCTAAAAGCAGTCACCTGTCATAGCGACCTGGTTTAGGATTTCCTGAGCAGTAATGTTTGATTTGTGAATTCTCTTTACAGAGGAATGTGAGGTGACCTCTGACATCACTAGGCTTGAAACAATTTTTTGTCCTTTGGGTTGACTGTTGAGGGTTCTATTCGCACAGTTCAAGACACACAGCCTGAAGGTGGGATTGCAAATTATGTTTATTTATTAAATTTATATGCTGTCCCTCTCTGAAGACTCACAATCCATTAGGTCACGAAGCGAAATCAACGGTCCCAAGACTGTTGGAAAAGTCAGGTCTTCACCACTTTCTGGAAGCCCAATAGGGTGGGGAATGGTCCGGACCTCAGGAGGTAGCTGGTTCCAGAGAGCCACAGAGAAGGCCCTCCCCCGCGTGCCCACAGGCAGCCACAGAGAAGGCCCTCCCCCGCGTGCCCGCCAGCCGACATTGTTTACCTCACGGAACTCAGAAGAGACCAACTCTGTTGGGATCTTACTGGTCGCTGGGAACTATGTGGTAGAAAGCGGTCGTGAAGATAACCTGGCCCTGAGCCATGTAGGGCTTTAAAGGTAATAACCAATACCTTGAATTGTGCCTGGAGACCAATAGGGAGCCAGTGCAGCTCACGGAGAATTGGTGTAATGTGGGTGTATCTTGGTACACCCACATCAGCTCGCGTGGCTGCATTCTGGAACAACTGCAGTCTCCAAACACTTTTAAAGGGTAGCCCCATGTAGAGCACATTACAATAGTCTAAGTGTGAGGTGATAAGGGCATGAGTGACTGTACGGAGCACCTCCTGATCCAAATAGGATCACAATTGGTGCACTAGGTGAACTTGTGCAAAGGTCCCCAGATTGCGAACCCGTTCTGAGGGGGACAATTTCTCTCCCCCCAGGACTAAGGATGGACAGTCAGTATGATCCTTAGGAGGCAATACCCACAGCCACTCGGTCTTGTCTGGGTTAAGTCTGAGTCTGTTGACTCCCATCCAGACCCTTACAGCCTCCAGGCACCGGCACATCACATCCACTGCCTCACTGAATTGACGCGGGGTACAGATATATAACTGTGTATCGTCAGTATATTGCTGATATATCACCCCAAATCGTTGGATGATCTCACCCAGTGGCTTCATGTAGATGTTGAATAGGAGGGGACAGAGGACCGAGCCCTGAGGCATCCTGCAAACAAGGGGCCTAGAGGTCGACCTCTGTCTTCTCACCAACACCGACTGTGACCAACCAGAGAGATAGGATGAGAACCACCGTAGCAGGTGCCGCCCACACCCAGCTCTCTTAGTAATCCCAGAAGGATACAATTGTCAACTGTATCGAAGGCCGCTGAGAGGTCAAGTAGCACCAAGATGGAGGAGTGACTCTCATGTCGGACTTGCCAGAGATCATCCATCAGTGTGACCAAAGCAGTTTCCGTGCTGTAGCCAGGCCTGGAGCCAGACTGAAAAGGGTTCAGGTAATCCGCTTCATCCAATGACTTCAGGAGCTGAAGTGCCACTACTTTCTCTACAACCTTTGCCACGAAGGGTAAGACTGGATGAAAGTTTTGTAATTCCGCTGGGTACAGGGAAGGCTTCTTGAGGAGGGGCCTTACAACTGCTTCCTTTGAGGCTTGCGGGAAGGACCCCTCACTCAAGGTCGCATTGATTAAAGCCTGGAGCCAGCCTCGTGTCATCTCCCTGTTGGCCGAAACCAGCCAGGAGGGGCACATGTCCTGTAACCAAGTGGAGGCACTCATCACTCCTGCAGCCTTGTCCACTTCCTCAGGACTCACTGGTTCAAACTCCTCTCACACAATAGGACTAAGACCCGTCCCTGTCGTCTCGGTCGATATTGCCCAATCATAGTCCAGGTCCATGCGAATCTGGGTGATTTTGTCCAACCGAAACTGTGCAAATTCCTCAGCTCTACCATGTAAGGGCTCCTCTGCTCCCCCAACATTAAGAAGGGAGCGAGTTATTCTAAATAGGGCAGCTGAGCGAGACTCCATGGATGCAATAAGGATGGAAAAATCTGAATATTTTGCCACCTGTATCGCCACCAAATAAATCCTAACAAAGGTTTTGTTTTGTTTTGTCATGAAATGCACCGGAACCGTATTCCGGCACCTTTTTTCACCCGGTAGGGGAATGTCTAGCTGGGGAGGGGGGAAGGAAGCACCTCCGAAGGATCCAGTCAAGCTAGCTCTGAACGTTTGCTCTTGGCTGGATCCACATGGGCAAAAAAAAGTGTCAGAACCCTGTTCCGATGAGTTCCATGATAAAAAATGTCCTGAAGTTACAGCACCATTTTAAAAAAACAAAAACAAAAAAAGCTGTGAGTATCAGTGATGATTTGATCACTTCATAGAACCACCTAATTCTTTTCTAAAGCTTGCTTCAATCACCTTAATTATAAACAGACAACTGACTTTTCTCTGGCTGTTTTATTTGGAAATGGAATATACAGAGTGCATCATCCCAGATTACAAGCCACGCCAGGTAGGACTGATGTAAACTGTAATATACCGTGTTTCCCCGAAAATAAGACACTGTCTTATATTAATTTTTGCACCCAAAGATGTGCTAGGTGTTATTTTCAGGGAATGTCTTATTTTTCCACCAAGGCCGCCCAGAACTGGAAGTCCGAGGCCTTATTATTGGGGAGGTCTTATTTTCAGGGGATGCCTTACTTTCGGGGAAACAGGGTAGTAACTTCTGTAGGTTTCATCCCATTCTACAATATAGGATTTAAAGTAGTTCTAGCTCTGTGTATATCACTTTTTTACTCCTGAAACCGATTTCTGCATCCATCAGAAGGGAGCTTGCTTCAATCACCTTAATTATAAACTGACAACTGACTTTTCTCTGGTTATTTTATTTGGAAATGGAATCCAGATTAAAGGACAATGCTTTTCTTTTTTACACTTCTATTTTCTTAGAAGAAGCAGGATTAGAGTAATTTTATAGAAATATGGTTTTTCTTTTTCCCATG
The DNA here is from genome assembly GCA_032468095.1 of Pareas carinatus. Classification (NCBI taxonomy): domain Eukaryota; kingdom Metazoa; phylum Chordata; class Lepidosauria; order Squamata; family Pareidae; genus Pareas; species Pareas carinatus. Next base: position 436,709 of record JANHFO010004524.1, on the reverse strand, counting down.
ATAAAAAGGGTATGCCACAGAACTGTAGGAAATGTGTTTAAGTTATCTTTGCACATTTCAAAAGGAGGCCTTAGAGAGGGCCAACAGAGAGAAAACTGCAGAAGAATATCAGAATGAGAGAAGCCATGACTTCCAGAGACAATTATGCTGGTTGGAATGGGATCTGGTAAATCGCTTAGAGTTGTGAAAACCAGAGACCTTTCATAGTCACAACTTGCAAAGAAAGGGTTCTGATAGCAAGCTGATTCCCTGAATCTCAATAACCAGCATGAGGTATTATTTCCAATAAAATGCTCTTCCCAAAGCAAGCATCTTAACGTGTTTGTGATTAAAAAATGGCTTAATACTCATAAATATAGGGCCATTAATTAACCACCGCCCCTGAACTCCTGTTTTTCAGACTGGGAGTTATTTAAGAAGATGGCATTAACAGCATTACTAGAACAACATCTGCCCACGTAGGCAAAGGACAGATGTATTCTCAACATTTTTTCAGTCTTAAAATGATGTCAAGGCACACCTGTCTCTCACCATCAATAGCTCAGAGGAAGAAGGTACAACTAGAGGCTGCCCCTTCCTAAATGGTTCCCCGGGGGACACTGAGCAAATAAAGGCTAATATTCAGTGCAGGAGAATGGCAGACTTTGAACTGAATGCTTTGAGTTCAGAACTGAAAGAACAGCATCAAAATTAAATTTCTCTTCGAAGTTCAAATTTTTGAGGATGTTTTCTCCTGGAAATGGGTGATGGCCCTGGCACTTATGTTTTTTTCTTTACAAAATGTATGACACCTCCGTGAGCCAAAAAAATATTCTGGGTTATGGAGCTTTCGTTATCGGGCAGAGTATTTACGAAACCAAGTTTACAAATCATTTTAAGTAGTTGAAGTTACTTACCTGCATTGGGTTTATCGTTACAGAATGCTCAAAGGACTCAATGCATTCTCTGAAATTCCGGTCACGAAGGTAAAGGAGGCCCTTTGAGCGCTGAGCCCTGGCGCTACGGTGATTGGACAGCTCCCAAGCTTTGTCATAATATGAATGGTCTTTAAGAACATCTCCAAGCAGGCAATATAATCCTACTGTCTCTTTCTTCTCTAACTCCTGCCTTAAAATTTCTTCTGCCTACGGGAAAAACAGAAAAGAAGGAATAGAAGTAGAAATGTGAGGAAGAAACTAGAACCCAGGCACTGCTACCATTCTACTATTAGCCATAAATGTAATTTATTTCAACTTTCTGCAGGACCTTAGGTTGGAAATGACAGAAACTGTTGCAGACAGATATTGCTTGTTTCCTCTGCTCCCCCCCTGCTCCACCCTATCCCACACTGGATCCATTTGAGGTTGATGATGTTCTTTAGCAATCGCTCTGCTCTCAAGTCACTATTGAAAGTCCAGCCAAGCACTGAATTGAAGTTGCAAATAAAATGACTTACAAGAGTCTTACTAGGAGGAATTGGGGCAGCATTCTTCAGATAGATGACTTTCTCTCCCTCACCAGGTATCAACAGTATTTCATATTAGCTTTGAAGACTCAACCTTAGTAACTTATTATTAACTTTTAGACTCAATCTTAGTTATATTGTCCCTTAATAAGATGGTGTCAGAAATGTGCTGGAACCTAAAATACATTTTGCAACTAAGACAACAATGGAAGAAAAACAAGCAGAGAAATGGGATGCAAAGCTTACAAAATAAACAGAAGGATTATTAAGGATGAAAACTGCACCAAATTTACTTGTCAGGAAGAATTATTAAGCTTTGCAATCAGAAAGAAAAGAAAGAAACCCCAGCCTTCTAGTACCGTGAGGAATTTAAAAACCTGGGCAAATCTTTCTTTTCTTGTTTTCTCTTCTGCTTCAGAGCCATAGTCTGCACTGTAAATAAACATTTCAGAGGTAAAAAGTGCACTGGGAGCTGCTTCTTTATCTCATCTTTGCAAAACACTTTCAAATTTAAGACAGGGTATTTTAGAAGAGTCAGCTAACACGCTAATAATGTTTAATGTTTGGATTGACAAAACTACATTTTCTAAACTGACCTGGAACTAAAACGTCAGTGAATTCATTATCTATTTCAAAGGAAAATTGGCCATAGCTCAGTGGCAAAGCTAACATAGATTTAGAAAATGTCATCCTCCATCCTGGCATTGCCAAGGAGAGAGTGATGAAAGCAAGTGAGCCTAACCAAAAAAGAAGAGGAAATTTGCAAAATTATATATAAATTTGGATGGCACTAATTCAGCAGCTTCTCACTCATCACCCTCAATTTAGCACCCTTCCCTGTTCCCTCAAAGGTAAAGGTTGCTTGTAACTGTCAAGAAGGTATGATTATCTAAAACTATTAGGACTTTGCATCAGTAACTCATGCTCTTATCACCACTCACCTGGACAAGTATAATGTATTTAATGTGCAATGTAAACTTTGATTGTAGCAGTCCAGTTATCAGAATGTATGTAATCACACACTTGCATTGCATTGCATTGCATTGATTAATTAAATTAAATTAAATTATTGCTTCACCCAAGAGCAATTTGAAATGCTGGTTTCCATCTTTAAAGTCCCACTTGGCACCAGAATGCTTGCTGGAACAACTAGCCTCCACACCAAGTTCTGATTTGTCCAACCTGGACCTATTTTGAGAACCTACTTATGATACCCCACCCCCAATTGGAATTAAGCCTTGACCCTGCGGCTGGACTTTGAATTTGATTTTGGTTCAGTAATTTGTGCTGAGATGTGGACTTGGCATGAGACTCTGAACCTGGTGGGTTACTTTAAGAATTTGCTCCGTGTTTGCAGACTTGAGGATTGGACTCATTGGGTTTTGCGCTGTTTCCTGCATGGGGTGAATCCTGGGGAATACTATCTGGAACTGGCGAAGCCTCAATAAAGACTTCAAACCCTTGTGGCGTGTGTATGAGTGGTGTGTGTATGAGTGGGAAAGGGCATGTGGCTAGAGAGTTGTCGGACCATCAATAGTCTCATCCAGCAGCTACTCCCTCCAGACCTCTACTTCAGCCATTCAAATAAAATAAATTCCTAACGAATAGGAAATACATGACCTTCATGTTGACAGGATTCTCATGTTGACATTTTAACCCTGTCACAAACTTTTTGATGAAAGAACACCATAATTTTGCATTGACATGAATTTTTTGGTTCCTTACTTAGGAATTGCAAATAATGGCTACAGTATGTTAGGCAGACCTATGTGGCTGTCAATAAGTATGCTCTTAAAACCAACAAGAATCACCTAATGTCTGAAATACACATTTTGTTGCTCCACATATCTAGTTGCTTGGAAATCAAATTATGTGGATACAGATGACATTGGATGAGTGCCTAAAACATTCTGTCTGTTTTCCAAACAGTCTACAGTTCCTGGGGATTGTTGAGCTGGGCTGGGGTGTATTTTTCTGTAATGTTTTAAAGATCACAGAATCTAGGTTGTTTTTTTATTTTGGTGGTTTACTGCAGTCAGGACATTACATCCTAAATATTTGTTAATTTTTGTTAATACACCCAGCTTAGTGTAATGTCTAGAAGGTTGGTAAAAGATGCTGGAGGAAGTGCTGTGTCTGGCAGCCCACACAAAACATTTGAAACTGGTTTTGAGATTACTGTGGTAGCAACAGCATGGTCTAACTCTCATCAAATACCAGGGATAACATGGAGCACTTACGGTTCTATGGTACGCCTCCCAAACCAAAGCACTGTTTAGAAATGGAATTTGAATCAGCAGTCCATTGGGAGCAATTGGACTGGAACATTTTTTATATTCAGACTGCCCTTTTCATTTCACTGTTCCTTTCTATAAGAAACTTGGAAATACTGAACATATAGATTTTGAGCTTCTAAATTCTTGCAGAGATCTTGGTTAAAAAAAACTGTGAGGTTTAGAGTTGTCCAATAAAAACACTGTTTAAAATATTAACCCTCTAAGCATTTCAAAAAATGTAGCATAGCTGAGGTTACTATGGATGAGTGTCAATGCCAGCCTCCTTCACATATTCTGACCATGGCTGTAATATTAATTCAATGTAGGTGAGAAATTGAAATTATCCTGACCCTAGAATTGTGATGTGTTTTAACCACCCAATTCTAGGCATACATTTAACATGTGATATCCTTTCAAAATATACAGTATAGATTGCTAAGGGAACAATGCTTACCAAAGGTAACTAGGATAAAGTACAGAATTAAGTGGAAAAGAAGGGAAATATCAGAGAGAAATAGCAAGCTGACACCTACAAAAAAATCTGGAAATGATTTACATACACACCCAAATCCATCAAATTACTTTGAGGAATCATATCAGTTCTCCATTTTATTGCCTTGACAGAGAGAATCCTAGAGCTGGATGGGGCCAATTAAGTGATCCGTCTCTTGCTCAGTGCTACATTTTTATTTAAAGCAATTCTGAGAGACAGCTCCCTACCTTCTGAACAAAGAGGAATCTGTTACTTCCCTTGAACTGCTTCTGCATTAGGAAACTATTCCTGCCATTCACCCAGAACCTATTTTCCCATGACCTATTCTCTGTTGTGTTCTGCAACAACAGAGGACCCTAACCCTTCATTCTGTGGAACTCCCTGCCCTGCCCCAAAACTTGAAATGGGCTATATTATTATCCCCTCAAATGTCTTTTCTGAATTCTTCCAAATTGTCTTTTAAAACTTAGTTTTCAGTGTCCTGATTCTCTATGTTGTCTTTAGAACTAGACATAGTATTTTGAGGTGACCAACTCAGAAAAGAAGACAATATTTCACGGGGCTCACATTGGCCTTCCAAACAACATAGTGCCTTTAATGCTGTGAAGGGGTTGCTCATCTTGGTATTAATTGTGGAGTTCCCCTTTTAAGTACGTTGCTTAGTTCTGGACTGAAGCTTCCCAGATTCTCTTTTTTCTCTCTCTCATGAGACAAAACATTATTCCTTCTCTAGTCATCTGGTACTTCATTATCTAAGTTTTTCAAAGAACCTGAGTGAAAGTTTTACAAAACCATTAGTAAACGTTCCTTCAGTAAGCTAGGAGGCAAATCTTTTTTTCCTGGATATGAACCCTGACTATGTTTCTATCAAGCTGACATTAGGATCCTGCTCCTCCAACCTACTCTTAAATTTGCTTGATGGAATTCTCTTCAGAAACTGAGCAAAAATAGGATTTGAGTACTCCTAATTTTTTCTCTGGAATTTATTGTCATTTTCAGATGTTCACTGAGCAGATGTTATTTCTTTTCTTTCTTTTTCTTATATTTAAATATATCTGAAAAAGCACTTTTGTTTTTAACATTCCTGAACAAATTTCTAATAACCTATCTACAAATGTAGCCCTTCCACAATTTTCCTTTTTTTTATTTATATTTTTATACCGCCCTTCTCCCCGAAGGGACCCAGGGCGGTGTACAGCCATATAAAAACAGATATAACAAATACACA
>JANHFO010004524.1:359535-385480 GCA_032468095.1 Pareas carinatus | reverse complement strand
AGAAGGCCAACTCCAGCTTAACATCAGGCAGCTGTGTTCGCCAGATAATAATAATAATAATAATAAAAAATATGGTCACTTTTGCAATGTTACTATATTTTTCTTGGACTTTATAGGGAAGAGCAAATAGGACTTTGAATTGACCCTGCAGCACTTTTAAGCTGAAGAAAATATAGTGGATAATTATTTGGCGATCCAATTTCAAAAATTCAGAGTGCACATAGGCATTTATGTTGCACCTGTCAGCCATTCCTTAATGGACTTGTATCTTCTCCTAAGATCACAGTGGAGAAGCCATTGGCTTAAGGAAGTGTTGACAGGTGCAATATATATACATATGCATACTCTAAAACAGTTTTCCCTTTGAAACTGGAGCATTGCACAGCCTTATTATATTGCTTAATTTGATACAGAACAGACCTGATTTACACAGAACACTAATCCAAGATTACATCAGTTTAACAGGGATAGTTGAACCTCAAAAACTATCTTTAATTTTTTTTTCTTTTGCACTTGAGTTTATAAATCTCAACTTGTTCTAAGCATGCTTTTATGTCCAGGGCCATATCTCTGGATTATTTTTGCTTTGTCTGGATGTTCTACCCAAGTCGCTTTCCAAGTCAGAACAGTAAAAAAAATAACAGTTAAAATTAAGACTGCTGAAAATCAGCATCAGTTCTTGTTTTTCTTCCCCATCAAATTTTTCATCTTTAAGGAAATCGTGAGAATTTGGTTTCCAACTACAAAATTGCACATTTAGTCTCACAAAGCACAACCAAATTTAATTTCATAAATTGGAAAATGATATTGCTGAGAAAGAGAGATATGCTCTTTACATAAAAACTCAATATCACAGAGACAAAGCATATTATACTATATTGTATTATACTTTATGCACAAATATTGCTCTGAGCCATAGTACCCTACTCTGCCAAAAATCTTATCAATGTTACCCCAAATATTTTTTTTAAAAAACAATCATGAAACAGACACACACTGCAGTTCAAAAGCTTGAGAGACAGTGCGGGGGAGCGATTAAGCATTCGGCTAAGAACTGAGGGATAAGGATTCTATTTCCACCTTAAGCACAAACACAGCTGGACCAGGCCCTGTCTCTCAGCCCTGAGAAGGAGGCAAACCACTTCCCAAAAGCCTTGCTAAGGGGCTAATCCAGGCAACTGCCAGGAGTCAATAATGACACAAAGGCAATCGCCATAGCAATACCACTCCATAGCGCTTTACAGTATTCTCTAAGAAGTTTACAGAATCATCATATTGCCCCTAACAATCTGGCTCCTCATTTTACTGACCTCAGAAGGATGGAAGGCTGAGTCAACCTTGAGTCGGTGAGAATGAAACTGCTGGCAGTTGGCAGAATTATTCTGCAATACTGCATTCTAACCACTGCACCACCACGGCTCCTTACACACAATTACACTCACACACCTCAGAAAAAAAACTGCAAATGCATCGCTACTTTCTACTCATAAACACAGAACAAAGAGAAAAAATCTCCCTCACCATACTGCTTAAAATACATACCAAAAGAAACAATATCAAAAGGCAAACTTCCACAAACACAATCAAAATGGTCCTTTAAAGCTGCTGATCAGGAATGTAAAGAAATTCTCTTAATATTGCTGAACTACCAGCATCTCTCAATGTTAACATGGTAGATCCACAACATCTGGAGGGCTACTGATTTTCCACTGCTACACTATGACATTTAGGAAAGAACTATATCTTTCTTGGACTTACTCTAAGTGGAAGAAGTCAAAGTTCAGTTGATATACTAGACAATCCATGGACTGTTAGTTCATTTAGTCTCATCTATTTCTAAGAATAACCAGGGACCATGATTTTAAGTAAGATGAATAAGGAGTTTCTAAGTGATTAACAAAATTGAAAGTCATTTGTTCCTAGAATTTTCTCAGATTAAAGAGAATCCTAAAAAATAAGGTAAGAGCCTTCGGGGTAGCAATTCAATTCTTATAAACTAAGAATGAATCTCCGCTAATATTTCATGTCAATGTTAATTATACCTTGTTGTATACAGGCCTGGGCAACAGCAAAGAGTTCAGGTGACTTTTCTTCTAGCAGCTGCTGGTGTAGATTAATACACCGTAGTGTCCACCAGGGCAATGTCTAAAAGTGAGAAAAATATATTTTCAAATATCAGGTACACTTATTTGTATTTGGTTTTAATTCACGCACATGGCAGCTAAACCGTATTTAACAATATAAAGATTTGACAAAAGATCATAGCACTTGTAGTATAGATTAAATGTTTTTTTTTAGTATTTGTCATTTTGATTGTCGTTACCTTTTATTTTAATTTGTATCTTTATATTTTTATATTAACTCCCTTGAGCAATACTTGAACAAAGAAGTGGAATATAAAACCAATCAATAAATAATGATGCACAGTTCATAAGTGGAGCTTTTGTTTTTTTGTCTGAAAATGCCGAGTCACGGTCCAGGGAGAGCTCAGAAAAGCTCACATGGGGCTCACCAGGATTTAAGATATGATAAATTGAGCTGGAAGGGCAACTGGATCGATCAAATTCAAAGGACTTTCCAATATTCAAAATGTTATTTGGCATCTAGATACTTGCATTAGTTTCCTATGACTGTGAGAGAATAAAATAGTATCTAAAAGAATCATATCCTGAAAAATATGGGTATTCCTTGGCCCTTTAATGGTTCCTAATCTGGAAAGAAGAACATTTATTTAATCATGTTTTTCTTTACCTGAATAGCTTCCAGCTTATTTCTGGAATTCACAAGGATGACTCTAGCCAGCATCAACAAGATAGGTTGGGAGGCCAAGCTGTATATTGATTCACCATCTAGAACCAGCATCCCTAAGATAGCAGTTGACAACGCACTGGTCTGGAAACAGTAAAAAAGAAACTCCTATTAGGCAGCTTCACATTATTTTTGAAGACACAATGCAACATCCATGTTAAAACACCGTCCTTCAGTGGCTGTGTATAGGTTATCCTCAGCTTATGATGGTAGTTGAGCCTGGAATTGCAGTTGTAAGTCATGGCATCACATAACCAGATCTGATTTTTTTTGACATTTTTTGCAGTTATTGTTAAGTGAACACCACAGTTAAATGAACCAATTTTCCCCAATACACATCTTTTGCCAGAAACCAGAAGCAAACACTGGAAATCGACAAAACAGAATGAAAATCGCAGTTCCATGGACACAGAACACTGCTAACAAACGTAAAGGTGAGCCAGATGCCAAGAACCCAAAATACAATCATGCAACTGTGGGGCACGTCTGTGCTGCCATCATAACTTCGAAAATGGGTTGAAAGTAGCTTTGGGTGGGAGGGTATCCATAACATTGAACAGTTGTTAAATGACCTGTCATAAGTCAAGGATTACCGGTAACGCTCTGGATTCAGTTTCAAAGAGATCCTTTGGAGCAAGTGAAGCACAAATGCAGCATCTGTTTGTCACTCACAAATGATGTGTGAGTTCTTCATATTACTACATTATTATGATAATGCCTACGGATAGTCCTTGATTTATGACCATAATTGAGTCCCAAATTTATGTTGTTAAGTTAATTTTGCCCCATTTTACAACCTTTCTTGTCACAGTTGTTAAGTGAATCACTGCAGTTGTTAAATTAGTAATACAGTTGATAGGTGAATCTGGCTTCCCTGTGACTTTGCTTGTCAGAAGGTCACAAAAGGTTGATCACATGATGGCGGGACACGGCAACCGTCATAAATAGGAGTCAGTTGCCAAGTGCCTGAATCTTGATCATGTGACTATGAGGATGCTGCAGTAGCTGTAAGTGTGAAGAACAGTCATAAGTCACTTTTTAGTGCACTTGTAACTTTGAACTAAATGAACTGTTGTGTGAGTCAAGGACTATCTGTACGATAATTACTATATTCTATACTATTATTATTCAATCACTATCATTTTATTACAATTGCCTATATACTGTGCACTATACTATTACTAATATGCATCAATGATTCTTTCTTGACCTTGTTCTGCCTTAAATCCTCTCTCTGAGATTCCTTTTTCTGTTAATGGCCAGCATGTAGAGCTCTTGCACTTTTTATGTTGCCCTTTTATCCCACTGGGCCTCTATAGTTCTTTTTCTATCTTTTGGACCACCCACTTCTTCTGAAGGAAAAATACCTTCATTTGTTTGGCTTCTGTATTAAGTTGGCTAGTGGTTGCAAGAGTCCAAATGATGTGTCTCGTCCCACACCTGTCTCAAGGTTGCGGCTTTACTGCCACCTCTGTCATATGGGCACTGTGGTAAAGTAGGAGGGGAACTACTGTATTTCATCTATTATAAGATGCTACAGATTATAAGACGCCACCGATTATAAGACGCACCCTTATTTTTCTAAGTTGGAAATAAAAATATGTTTTTGTTTAAATGCAGGTTAGCGGGAAGGAAAAATAAGAGACCCGGAGGGCAGGGTGAAGAGATGGGGTGCAGGACAGCCAGGCAGTGCACGGACCAGCTGGGAGGGGGGGGAAGGAAAGCCTCTCAGCTGAAAGAACTTTCATTTCCCCCTTTCAGCTGGTCTGTGCTGTGCGTGGGCATCAGCTGTTCAGTGGCATGCGGACCAGCCGAGAGGGACGGAAAGAAAGCCCTTAGCAGTAGCAAAAAAACAATGCAAGTAGGTGATGGGGCGAAGGCAATTTGTCATTTCTCTAGTACTAAAAGGAACATTTTTCAGTCACTAAACTACTTGGAGTTGAGGGCAAAATACCTCATTATATTGTTGTAATATTTCAGATGAAAGAAAATCCTGAGGTTGCAAGTCAACAGGAGGTCCAGTCCAGTTGCTCTGTGCAAACAGTTGCAAGCTCCCTACACCAAGGAGGAACACCACACTTTGCCTGCAATACACATAAAGATATTGTGTTTATACAGAACAGAAATCTATCATTCTTTAACAATCAACCTAAGAGTCCATTGTTCTTATTCCCAATTAGCAGAAGACAGGAGACATTGGTCCTTTAATGCAGAAAAAAACAATACTTGGGTAAAATGAACTCAAAAATAATTCTAATGAATTAACAAAAATGATAATAACAATGGAGTTGTGGGGATATTAAAGCATCATCATTCTAACCTTTTATTTCCTAAGAAATCTTAGTCTTGACTCTAAGATGTGTGTGTGTGTCTGTATTTGTGTCTGTGTGTGTGTATGCATTTACGCACACACAATTTTAACTGATTAAGCAATGATCAGAGAATACATAGTGCATTTTGGGGTTAACTCACTGATATAAGCAAACAGTGAATCAATAAATTAAAAACAAATAAACAGTAATAGCTGTTCTGCCAAAACAATACAAATCTTCAGAATTCCATATTAGTAATAGCCTTATGTTCACATGCAGATGAAAACTGGTATATACAACCATATCCATCCATGTGAATTTATTGCTACTTATTAACATTATCAAACTATTTTTAAAATGGAATATTACTTTGTAGAAAAACAAGTTTTACACCTCACAGCACCAAACACGTATTTGTTATAATAAAGTGAGAAATCATATACATTCTAATCTATTCATTATCACACTTTTCCTACTAGTCACAATCAAAGCTGTCCATGGATGGGACTATATCACCTTTTCCTCTTTACCATGGTTTCCTTTTAAGCTCTCCTGATTGCAGAGAATAGCTTGAGGAGAAATTTCTTCTGGCCTCTATTCACGTCTCCTTGGATACAGTTGATTAATTACAAGGAATACAATTTCCTAAAATTTTCTAAAGTACTAGAAAAGCTAACAATTATTTTGGGTAGATCAAGGAAATCAATGTATGTTTTTGACTAATTATGTAGAGGAGCAGGCTAAGCTGAAAGGTGGGGTTACAGGTGTCATAAGTTTGGAATCATTGCACTGCCACAAGAGACTCAAAACCAGCCCTCCAGGAATTTGGTGACACTTATCTAGTGCCAATTTAGCTTTGACCATTAGTTGACTAGATTCTTATATAGAGGTAGCAATATTAAACTCTTCTGCGTTTTAAGCTCAACAAATGCTCTAGTTATTTGCACCTGATAATCACATCGCTTTGAGCTTGACAATTATTTCATTTATATTTCAGATGATGGGACTCTCTGATTTCAGTAGTAAATAATATTTCTCTATTTTCACAAAAAATTCTCTTTATATCACATCCATTTATTTGATATATTTTCCTAATCTTTTTTCTTTGATACAGACTCACTATTAATGTGCTTAAAATCCTACCAAATTAATAATATTCTGAGGTTCAGATAATTAAATTCTCATAATACAATATAAACAGTAATATGTGCCTAAAAAGTTAAGATTTGAAGTAAAAAGCTAGTTTTAAAAAAAATTAATTGTATTTGGAATTCCAGAGCAATCTTAACTGCATGTATCTCATTAGACTACAGTCAATAATGAAATAAAAGAGGATAAATGCAATTTAGGATTTTCCACATTCAAAATTTCCAATATTTTCATATGCCTTTCTTTGTAGTAATCCACCAACAACTACTACATCAGAATGGTGAATAAAATTAAAACATCATGCAACCAGGTAAGGCATAAGAGGAAACTTTAAAAGTGTGTGAAGACAGTATACTGGTACCTCATATCTAAAACTCCCATAAGGGTCCTTTCAGACATAAAATTAATACCTCAAGTTACTATAATTACTACAATCCAAAAAATTTATTCAAATCAGTAAACCACCAAATACTAATTTGACAAGCTGAATTCATATCACTTATTTTTGAGTTACTGTGAAACTAGCCATTTAATAAACCACGATTAAACAAAAAAAAATTCTTCGTAATTTTTAATTTTAATACATTCATAACATCTCAGAGAAGTATTTAAAAAGGAGAGGGAACATTAATTAAATTTTACAGACAATATGCATAATAAATTTCTTAATATAATCTTTTTCTTTAACATTCCCTTATTTTCAATTCTTTCCCCTTTTCTTTCTTCCTCTGGCTGTCTTTCTTCTTTGCTTCCTTCCTTCTTTTTTCTTCTCTTCCTCCTTCATCTATCTTCTTTCTCCTCCTGCTCATTCTATTCTTCTCTCATTTTATTTCAATAATAAATTTTTAGCATCCAGTCTTATGTTAAAAAGAAACCATTTCTCTTAATCTAATTTTTCTGTGTACCCGTTCCATATTTCATTTCTAATTACTTTAACATTTACATAACATTAAGTTTGTCCCCTTTTTGCAATTACATTAAATTTTTACATTTAACAATTTAAAGAAAAAGGAGACCAAAAAAAGCAGGAAACAAACGGGTCAAAGATATTCCTACTTTCCCCAAACAGTTAATTTCCCTTTTAGGATTTTACATCTTTAAAAACTCCAAAGTATCACATTTTATACACCACACATTAAACAATAATTTCTATAATTTCATTGATTGTTTCCCCATATCTTATAACACTATTTTTCTATTTTTATATTCATCAATCCTAATATTTTTTCTATAACTCTATCATCTTACCCAATACCCTTCTGTCCAAACATATATTTTCCACCCACCACTCTATTTGTAGATTCATTTTTACTTTCTTTAACCCTCCTCTCCTCTTTTTTGCCCAACCATATTTTTTACACACTTTTGTATAGTTACCCTTCCCCAGTTCCAGGTAATTTCAGCTTTTATCTCCATGTCATTGTTTCCAAGTCTATTTTTGAGGGGGGCTTGCTCTTCTGTCATATATCTTGTACTGTAATTTTGAGGTAGAAGTTTTCAATCCCTTTATTTTAGTATCCCCTTCTCTTGCAGACTTTAATTTTTTGTTCTTATTCTTTGTTCTTTTTCGCCTCCTATTACCATTTAATACCTTTTCCCTTTTAAATATGTTTTCTATCTGCAGTTTCATTTTTACTTCTCTCTGTGTTCTAAAGTCCTGAATAATCTTGAAAAGTTCAACCATTATGGGGCTTTGCATTTATGTCATCTTCCTCTTGTATAGTCTCCATTTTATAATAGTTAAAATTCTCAGTCCACAATTCCAATCCTTAAACTGCGAGTTCTCAGTCCATATCATATTCTGTTTTATTTTGATCTTTCAAATTTCAGTCCAAATTCTTTTCTTTTCTTCTTTCTCTCTCTTTTTTTTAGTCCAAATTCTTTAAAATTTCTTCTCCAACACACAGCTTTCCGGGACTGCCTTCTTCTACCCTGTAGTTTTCAGCTGTCCCTTAGGGTTTAGTCGCCATTTTTAAAAAAATTTCTGGGACTGCATTTGAAATTTAATTTTACTATTGCTCATCCCAAAATTTTTGTGGAGTAAAAACAATGAGTGGAAAAAAAATTCCCCCTCACCCAACTGGTGCTTTTTTCTTTTTGCTTCCGCCTTGGTGTTTGTTTCAGTGTCCCAGCATCTCTGCCTTGATGGCGCAAAGTGCTCTTTCTTCAATCCGCCACACAGGGATCAAAGCGGTAAAGACAAGCGTGTTGACTGCTGCCTTACACATATCCCTGCTGTACCCCTTCTTCAGTTACCTCTCCGAGATGACCTCGGACCACTTCATTTCCATTTCCATTTTATTATTTATATAACGCCATTCTCCTGACGGACTCACAGCCCCCAGACAGAGAAAGAAAGGGCTTCAATAGCGGAAGCCCCTGGCTGTTTCGCTCTGGTCAGCAAAAACTGGAACTGGAAGTCCCGTATGGTGAACACTGAAGTATGAATGAATTTAATTTTTTTCACAGCCTAGAAATGCATGCCTGCCCAATTGAAGATCGTGGCCCTCTATTATTAGTAATTTCTTGTTATTCAATATTACCCACTCTTTTATACTGTTAGTGCTGCCGCTCACTGGTATATTGCCCAATTAGGTAACACCAAACCCCCATTTTCTCTCTTATCTTGTAAACGAGGTATTTTAATTCTGTGCCATTTCCCTTCCCATATATATTTAAGCATACTTCAGTTTAGATCATCAAAAAAGAACTTAATTTAGTTGGGACTGTCTGAAATAGAAACATCAGTTTTGGAAGGATGTTCATTTTGATCGTGGCTATTTTGCCCATTAGGGATAGCTTTAGGTTTCCCCATCTTTCTAAGTTGGTCCTAATCTGGTCCAGGAGCTTGTCATAGTTATCTTTTTTAAGGGATGTGGATTGGGCTGCAAAGTATATTCCTAAATATTTTACTTTATCTACTAATTTCATTTCCATACTTGCCTGTAATCCTTTTTGTTCTTTAATGTCATACTTTTAGTTATCACTTTAGTTTTTTGTTTATTGATTTTCAATCCTGCTACTTTCCCGAATTCTTCTATGACCTTAATTGGTTTGGGAATTGTTTCTACTGAGTTTTCAGTGATGAAGACGAGATCATCTGCAAAGGCTTGGAGTTTATATTCCTCACCTTTTAGTTTAAGCCCTAAAATTTCGTTGTCTCCACTTACTCTATTGCTTAAGCTTTTCAGAGTTAGTATACAGAGAAGGAGTGATAGTGGGCATCCCTGTCTGATTCCTTTGTTTATGTTTATCTTTTCTGTGTATTCTCCATTAAAAATGATTTTTACCTCTTGGTCCTTATAAATTGCTCTAATAATGTTCAGAAAGTTGTTGCCTACATCTATATATTGCAATTGTAACATTATAGATTGCCAGTCCACATTATCAAAGGCCTTCTGAGCATCAAGAAATAGAATTTCCAGTTTTTTACTTGGGTGTTGTCTATAATATTCTACAACATTTATTATCGTTCTTAAATTGTTTTTAATTTGTCTTCCTGGCAAAAAACCATTCTAGTCCTAGTGGATGTAGGTGCTCAGCCAAAGCTTGATTCTGTCGGCCATGATAGTCGCAAATATTTTATAATCTGTGTTGAGAAGAGATATTGGTCAATAGTTTTTTATCTGGTGTGGGTCATTTCCTTCTTTATGTATATTTGCTTGTAGCCAGGATCTGGGAATCTTTTGATCAGAGAGTACATTGTTGCAAATTTGTTTGAGGGGTTGAGCTAAGCATTTTGAAAGGTTTTGTTGAATTCAGCTGAAAGGCTGTTGAGCTCTGGCGTTTTTTCTGGTTTCTGTTTTTTGATTTCTAGGGTTATTTCATGTGGAGTGATTTCCTGATTAAGAATGGTCTTAAAGTTTTCTTTCATTTTTGTAGGTTTGCTTTTTGTAAGATATTCCAGTATGTTCTCTCTTGATATCTCTTCCTTTGCATATAAATTGTCATAATAGTTTTTAATTGTATTTTTAAGGTGATCTTGTGTATATTGTTTTTGGCCATCCCTGTCAGTAAGACATGATATAGTTTATTTTTCTTTTTTCCCCTGAGTCTATATGCTAGCTATCTTTCAGGTTTGTTTACGTTTTTGAAGAAGGTTTGGCTTTTTTAATTTGATGTACTATTTTCTCCGATTCTTTAATGTTAATCTGATTTTTGATTAATTTTAGCTGTTTTTGGAGTTGATTTGAGTCTGAAGTCCTGGCTATCTTGAGATCAATGTCTCTTAGTTGTTTTTTCAAGTTGTTGTAATTTTGTGTTTTTTCTTTGTATTTTTTTGCCATGTAGCTGATAGCCAGCCCCCGAAAGTAGGCCTTTGCGGTGTCCCAGAATATTTGAGGTTGGGTTTCTTGATTGGTATTTTCTAGAAAGAAGAGGAACATTTTCTTCTTGGCTTTTTTTTGTAAAAGCTTCATCCTTCAGGATTGATTGTTGAAGAGTCCATCTATTGGTTGTTTTTATATTTTCCCAAGATAAAGAGACTTGTTTGTGGTCTAGATCATGAACTGTGATAGTTGGAGAAAAAGGTAAATTGTTTAGCAGTTGAGTTTCTTTTCCTCCATATATCATACATGTTGAATTCCTGTAACATCTTTGTTAATGCTTTGGGTCCCTGTTTTCTTCCTCTTTTTCTTGATTTGTTAGCTTTGTAATCCAGTTCCTTGTTGAATATACAATTGAAATCTCCTGTGAGGCATATATGTTGATAGTTTAGTTCCAGGATTTTATTGTGCAGTGACTGGTAGAATCTGTCTTGGTTTGTATTTGGTGCATATATTGTTACCAGTAAGAATATTTTATTTGGTGTGTTTTGGACCATTAATACACAGCCTTCCTTATCATTGTAGATGTGTTTGGATTGAATATGATCTTTTATATATATATATGGTGACTCCTTGTTTTTTGTGTTTTGGCATCGATGAATTATAAAGTTTACCCAACTTGGGCTGTTCTAATAATTTGTGGTGGGGTTGTGGCATATGTGTTTCCTGAATACATATTATATCTTTTTTCATTTTGTTTTGGTTGCTAAAGATCTTTTTTCTCTTGTATGAGTGGTTTAATGGCTGCTCTTGTTCTAGCTTGATAGGTCTCATCTCGACTTTTGTTTGTATCTTACTTAGGTTCTTCCCTTTTCTTTTCAGTCGGGTCTCTAGAGGTATGTTGGGTTTCCTGATATGATCTGTTGACTCCTGTTGGTTCTTTCTGTATATCGTCCCCCAAAAGCGCTCCATGTTGTTTATCAAATTCTTCCACCTTTCTTATGTTGTTAATGTAATGTCTTGTGCCATTCCAAGTAAGAGATATGCCCTCTGGGAGTAGCCAGAGGAATCTAATCCTCTTTCTATTCAGCTTCGCTGTCAGGAAGTTGTACTGCTTCCTTGCTTCTCTTATTCTTCTTGGAATCTGGGGTAGTATTTCAATCTTGGAGCCTTCAAAAGTTATTGATTCTTCTCTTGATTTGTTGAGGACGATGTCTCTAACCGCTTTCTTAATAAATCTTATGTGGACTTCTCTATACAGATTATTCCTTCACGCATAGCTAGAATTCAATCTGTAGAACTCATCCACTGCGTCTTTGGCTATAGTCGGATTAGTCTCGATTATTTCAGCCAAGAGGGTTGTTATTTTTTCTTCAATTTCCTCATTAGAACATTATTTGACATTTTGAAATCTAAGGTAGTGATTTGCACGACTCATCTCCAAGTTAGCAATTGCCCCTTCAAGTTCACAATTGTTTTGTTCCAATCTTATGTTTTGATCAAGTAGTTCCTCAATCTTTTTGGCATCTTCTTCAACTTTCTTCTCTAGAGTTTATATTTTTTATCCATTAGCTCTTATCTGTTGTTGGTGTTACTCATTTTTGATCTTAATCTCTCCTAGTTGTTTGTTTAATCTTTCCATGTTTTGATTTGATTATCCATTTTTTGGTTCATCTCCTCGAGCCTTGTTTCATTTCTCTGCATTATTTCATACAGTTGGTCTACTTTTTTCTCTGCTTTCTTTTCTTTACATAGTGTCAAACTTTGCTGGGGAGTAGTCTGTATTGTCTGGGTAGTTGTAGATATTGCATCCTTTTTCATATATTTATTCATATTTAAGGCTGTCTTGTTTAATCAATTGGCTGTTCTGATTATTTGTAGCTTGTGTCAGAGTGTTATTTGAATTTCCCCCCCCACTAGATGGTGTGCAATTACTTTTTATGCCTTCTATGGTTTTTCAAAAGTTTTAAAGTATTTTAGAATATTTTAGAATATTCTGTCTGTCTCTAAGATTTAAATGTCTTTAGTTGATGCTTTGTCTTTAGGTTTTCCTGAGGAATTTAGCAGTTTGGTCAAATGGGTTGGCTAATTGGGTAGTCTTTTACTCCCACTTTCAAACATTGTTCTGTGTATAACACAGAGTATATGGTGAAAGGAAGTTCTTTGCTGTCTCTTTAAAGTTTTTATCCTTCGTAAAGGATCGCCGTTTTCTTAAATATTGAAATCCTAGGCACTTAAGTTCCTTTGTGGCCCAGTACAGAGAGAATAAACTTCAAAATGTAAGTTACAATAGGCTTTCCTTACCGCCGCTTCAAGCTTTCACTTTCTTGAACTGTTCTTCCTGGACATCTGCGGCTAATGGCGGAGTTTCCACTTTCACTCCATTTTCTGCGCTCCTCTGGGGATATCCAGGCTCGTCCAAAGCAGCTGCCACCGAATTTGGGTGCCCGGGACACTCCTCTTGTTGCCTCCCCTCCAGGGAGGATCTCCTCGCTTTTCAGTGCTGGAAACTCAGCAAAGCTGGCTTCGGAGATCAGAGAGTCCTTCTCCTTACCGTCCTGCTGTTGCATCACCCAGAAGTTCTACTCAAATACTCTCATCCTGCCCTCTTCCACCACTGTCTGGCTTCTGAACCTCCCCCCCCCCCGTTGCCTGCACTCATCCTCCTCTCTGGGCAACCCCCTGGGGACAGTTGTGCATTCCCAGGAAGAAGGGCAGGGGTCTTTCTCTTGCATGGGGCTGCCGGACTGTGGATCAAGAGAAGAGACTGTGGGTGCCCATTTACTAGCTGTGAGGTCTTCTGGCGTCTCCTTTTCAAATACTAACAGCATCATGCTGCACTCCCTCCCCTGCCTGCTGCCCACGCTCATCCTGCCCTCTTGCACCACCCTCCCTGACGGCGAGATAGGCAGTGGCCAAACATTATGTGGCCAGGTGGCCCGTGGAAATATGATGGTCCCCTGGTGGCGATGGTCAGTCAGCGATGGCCAGTTGTCCCATCCTTTCCATTTTGAACACCACCACTTCCAAATTTCCCATAACTAGAAGTGTTGTAACATTTCTGGTTCAGGACAACAGTCAGTCTTGTCCTTGCTTTCATCATTTTTGTTGTTGTTGGAAAAGTTCCTGCAGTTTTATCAACACAATTTTTTAGAACTAGTTTGCCATTGCTTCTTTCCTAGAGCTGAGAGAGAATGATTGGCTCAAGGTCACTCAGCTGGCTTTGTGCTTAAAACAGAACTGGAATTCATGGTCTCATATTTTCTAACTGGTGCCTTAACTGCTATACCAAACTGGCTCTCTTTTACCAATTAGGTGATTAGGAAACATTTTTTGTTCTTAAAAGGGCTGGTCCTCTGCTTATAGTATTAATTTCAGGTTTAGATTTAAATGACACATACCATCTTCATCCTACCCTATTGGCTGTCTAGATTGCTTATGGTCCAACAGTCCAATAGTATTTCAGTGCTTTTATTTTGTAACGTTTGGAAGCCTTGTTGCTCCACCTCAGAATGTTGTTGCAAAAAAGCAATAACAACAACAACAATAATAATTGAAGCACTTTCCTAATTATAAAGAAAGGCTGGATATTGAATTGAACCATAGAACTCAGACAGTTAAGTGTCTATATGCTGTGGGATCACACTAATAGTAACTGGGGCAAGAGAGAGGAGTTCTAACTCACATTCTATGTTCATTAACTATTGAAATGGGTTGGCACAATACATTAAGCTATCAAAAATTAGGCTAACACTAATAATGATATAACAATAAAACTCAAGGTATTATGCAAAGGATGGATAAATCTAGTAATTAATCTAATACAAATCATTAAAGGATATGATGGCAATAGTAACATAATTAGAAACTCAAAAGAGAAGGAATAAATAGAGTTTGGCCTCTTTATATTTACAATCATGGCTGGCTTATAAGGGGCACGTTCAGCCAACATAAGATCTTCACTGGTTCCTCAAAGTGTACCCCAGATCTCCCCTCCAGTTCTGTCATTTTCTACTTTACTCTTTCCAACTGTGCTTTCCCTCACTGCTAGTATCTGCTGTTTCTACTTTTGGCCTTATCCAGAGTGACTTCTAGAGCTGTTTTAACAGCTGTATTGATAGTGATATATGAAGTAGAATGGAAATCATTTTGTGTGCTCATATAATTTATAATACAGGTAATCCTTGACTTATGACCAAGTGCACCTGGAATCTTGAGTAAAATGGCTGTTAAGCAAGTTATCACTTCACTGCTTCACTCAATGAACACAGTTCTGGTTGCGGTCATTAAGCTATCTCATAGGTCAGTAAGTGGACAGAGCCCCAGATAAAAGTGCCTCAGAGGTATGAGAGAGGCCCTAGGAGATCCAATGCAGACCATGTTTGAGTGTCTCTCAGCTCTGAAACTGAAAATCCTCTCTGCTGAAATCCAAGCAGGATTTTCAGCCCCTGAGCAGAGAGACACTTGCATTCAACCTGCACTGGGCCTGTCAGAACCTGCCTCACAACCCCAAGGTACCCAATGCTCCTCAGCTTTCAGCACTATCACTACACTCAGGTGAAAATCCTTCTTGCTAAAGACACACTTGCACATGGCTTGTGTCAGGCCTCCCTCATTCCCCTGAGGTACCCTAGCTTCTTACCTTACCATGCTGCCCTTCTACTCAGGGGCTGAAAATTCTGCTTGGATTTTGACTCCCTTTCATTTCTGAGCGCTGGCTGAAAGAACTCCCTACTAAAGGATTTCATCTCTGTCTCTGTTTGAATTGCCAAAATTCAAGCAGTCACAGAGTTGAAATTCATTGGCAGGCAGCTCTTTCAGCCAATCCCCAGATATGAGGGGGTCTTCTTGTCAGGTGGCAGCAGCTTGTGAACTTTACTGCCAGCTTCCCCATTGACAAAGTTGGCGTAACAGACTGCAAATGGCGATCACATGATTCCAGGGTGCTTGGCAATCAGCCATAAGTGCGAACAGCTTTCCACTCAGATTGCAATCATGAGACTAAGGAAGTGATATAAGATTCTGCAATGGTTAAGACGGTTTTCTGTCCAAGGCCGTCGCTTATTCAAATCACCATTGTGAACAGTCATAAGTTGAGGCATACCTGTAAGGGAAAAGATCCGAAGGGAAAAATACCGTTTAAACTTCCTTTGGTTTATGCTTGCTATGTCTGTACTGCTCTCAGTCCCAACAGGAGTAATCTCTGAGTAAATGTATTTTGAGGAATCTCAGAAGGAGATTCACTGGCAGTTTTTTGTTTATAACTGGAGAGCCGCAATCAATGCTTGCATGTTTAAATGGCCAATACATGCTTGTGTATAGGGGAGAAATGGAAGGAGAAAAGATATCCACTTTTGACTGATGTCTGAGTTTCTAATAATTTTTATATGCATTTAGTCAACTCTCAAATACTAAAAAGATATCCCACCTTAGCATAGAACAAATATTCTACTCCCAAACAAGAGCTCAAACCATACAACAGAATAGAAACATGTTTATTTTAATAAGCATCAATTGTTTTAAGCATTAACACATTTATTTTATTATTATATCAAGCTGCTAATGTTATGTATTATTTCCAGATTCTATTAAACTTTGATATTTTATATATGATCTTGATTATCAAATGCAGCCTTTAAAAAAAAACACAGCTTCTTTTTAAAACCCCAAAAATACTTAATCGAAAAAATGCAAATTGATCACATGAAACATAAGAACACTATCATTATATGCTCTTTCCTATTTCTACCTCATATATTTTGCAAGGTAACTACCCAAATGAAGCTTAATGCATCTTCCCAGCCCCTCAATATGCATTTCCCTCTATTATATAGCACAGCGCTAAACTTTCCTAAACTGTCATTTTCCAAAACTTTCCTGACTACAATTCCCAACATGCTCTCTGGGGGATATTGGATTGGGGACTTGTATTACATAGGACTGAGTTTCTCTTGCCTGATCCTATTAGAAGTACTGATGGTGAATTAAATTTTATAGATTTATTCAAAACACAAAGATTTTTATTTTACATTTTTCTCTTAAGTTCTCTTTTACCTTTTCTTTGTCACTGGCTTCTCTTGCTACTGTTGAACCCTGAAGGAGAAAGTAAAAAATAGAAAGTGATTATCTATTTAAAGTCAAAAGTTTTGGTTTTTTTAAAAAACCTGACCATGCATCTATAAATTAAGGACAAAGTTCATGCATTTTTCTTTGTCTTATTTACTCTAATTTCATTTTCTAAACATTTAAACCATAAAAAATCTTGTATCTGGGAACTTTGATTCTATAATTTAAAAATGACAAAGGCCTCCTTTTTATTTTCTTAATCCTAATGTGATTCTCTCCCGTCCCAAGAAGGCATGTACTATCCATACTGAAGACAGAATGCTTATACAGACAGACCAGCAGGATTCAAAGAACATGCTAAATCTGATCCAAAACAATAAAATAGAACTGCTATGTTTATATGTCCAGTGAATGAACACATTATGGCTCTATGGATAGCCAGGTTCATTCAACATATTAAAACAACACCTGGATTCTGTCACCTCAGTGAACCATAAACTAATTGCCTTAAAACTATCGCCGTGTTTGATCTAGAAAAACTGGTGTATCTATGCACTACTGTATGAATTTCTTCTGGATGTGTAGTGCAGGAACATATGCAATAATATTTCACTTTTGACTATCAGCTACTCTTTGCATTATATGCAAATAGAAGTTTGCAAACATTCATGAGATTCCCTGAAACCAAAAGAAATCCAAAGAATTAGTCTAAAAATTTTGGAAGAAGTCACAGTTATTCAAAACAAAATATTTACTTCACTCTCCAATATCTCTCAGCAATCCCAATTTGAGGAGGGAGATGGGGAATACCAAATTTGGTTTCTATACTAGCAAATCACAAGAATTAAAAACACTATGATACAAGTGAACACCACCACATCTCATTTTACACAGCAACTCTGGAAATATTCTTTCTCCTTTTAACTCTGTGGTGATAGCTTTCCTCTTCCAGTATAAAGTTCCTACAGAATGCAAAACCACCACCAGATCTAAATGCTTTAGTATAGCCATGGTCTACTTGACATAACACTACCTTTGCAACATTCTTATAAAAGGAAACCAAACCATATGAATATAAAGGTAATGTTCAACTTATGAACACAATTGCTAAGCAGGACAGTAGTTAAGTACATTTTGCTCCATTTTATGACCTTTCTTGGCAATGTTTTTAAGTGAATCACTGCAGTGGTTAATAACACAGTTTTAAGCAAATCTGGCTTCCCATTGACTTTGCTTGTCAGAAGTCACAAAAGGTGACACTGAAGCTTCCATAAATATGAACCAGTTGTCAAGTATCCAAATATAATCATGGGGATATTGCAATGCTTTAAAGTGTGAAAAATGGTCATGTCTTCCAGTGCCGTTCTAACGTCAAACAGTCACTAAATGAACGGTTGTAAGTCAAAGACTACCTGTAGTAGCCATGTTAATTACACAGAAATACTATTTTTCAAACAATACCTTACTTTCTTCACAACTCCAAGACTCAAGTGTCTGCTTATGATTCTAAACCTATAAGCAAGCACCTTTTTTGAGGCCAGAATAGGACACTGTTGAAATTCAGAGATGCTCACCTTTAGATCATATTTTCGATGCACTGTCAAACGGTGACTAAACACATTTCTGGTGACTACCATGTAGGTTTCTACACCATCTACCGTAAGCCTGTACATGCCAAGAAACTGGGGTAAAAGGGTATTCCCATGACATTCCACAATGAACTGAAGGGAATGAGGAAAAAAAAGAGAGAATATATAATCAATTAGTGTCAGTCTAAAATCTGCCAGCATAGTTGAAATGGACGAGGTTTGGGGGGTTGCCACAGAAGGAAGATTTATTAGGGCATACAAGATACTTTTTAAAGTATCAATATTTCATAATGTAACCTGATATACTAAATTATTTCTAATAAATGAAACCAAAAGGACAAAAACTTTTTATTTGTAGAATGGTGGAGAAATATGACATTGGAAAAGCATAACTGTTTTGCTACAAAGATTAATCTTAGAAATAAGGAACACAGTCCTGAGCCTCATTTCGCCAGAATGAAATGTGATAATGGCAAGAAAATAGTTATTCTAGGCACATTTTTCTAAGCTAGATCTTTTCAGTTATCATGAAGAAACTCGTTTCCTGCAATCAGGTGACCCGATTATTGGCTTAAAATTTCCACTGTCCTCGAATAGATCGATCTTCTTCCATTCAACTTTAGTACAACCCTAATAGTTGTTCAAGAGAGATTATTGGTTAAGAACTCATTGATAATGCAGCCACAATGTCCTGAATGGAGAAAATAAGTGAAGGATAAAGAAAACAAAATCTCCATGATACAAAATAAAATCTGTACATTTAGGTGGTAAAAGGCGCCTTTTCTTTTGAGATCCTGTTTCCTTCATTTGGAATGTTGCTTCTTCATCACGAGATATAAGTTAATTATGGCAGTTGTTTCCAGTAACTGGAAAGTAAAAAAGAAATGGAGGAAAAATAACTCTGGGCTCAGCTATGTCTGATGTCTCTTCTAAATAAAAATAAAACAGCATAACACATAGGTTACACATGCAATAATCTCATAAACTGGAAGGAAACAATCTTTTTTTTCACCCTCCTCTTTCTCTCTTGCTGGGAGAACAGGAAAATTTCTGTAGAAATGTCTCCCAAAATATGAGCATCTACTAAAATGCTGACCAAAACAGCATACTTTCTTCCTACATGTATCTCACCTGGTGATATTTCTTTAGAATGTTGTGCATCTCTGCAACATCTTCACTTGACACTGCCTTGATGACAAACCACCGGTCATAGGTGGTAAGGACACGAACCCCACACCGCCCATGGTTATCATTGTATATTGGAGCACTCCGTGTCACAGAATTCTGTGCGGAGATAAGAGAAGAACAAAATTCATTTGGATATTTACGTACCTCCAATGCATATTCAAACTAGGCCTGCAATTCAGGCTCATTTTAGTTGAAGCAAGAATGAGAAGCACATTGTGCAGTGTTTCAGAAGTATTTTATGCCGACTCTGCACCAAATGAACAATTTCTATATCAGGTTCTTGAATAATTTATATTTGTTTAATATAATCGCTAATACATTTTTATTAAATCTACTTTCAAAACTCAATACCTATAAGGATTAGCACGTTTGTTTTTAATATATAAAAACTAGTAATAGTCAATTACATATCATGATTTATCTTCACATTAGATGATTTCAAAACCAAAATCTTTCCCTTCAAATAAATATGTTCACCCATACATAAGAAATGAGAGATTTTGTAGTCTGTGTCAGAACTGAACGCTGGTTTTTTTGGTAGAAGTAGAATATGTGTTTGGTTCAGGTATGGACCCAGGTATTCTGTATATAGAATTCCAAATGGGACACCATGTGGCTGCAGCTACTAGGAAGGGGCTGGGAAATGATGGGGAATAGAAGTACAGACCAATTGGTTATGTTACACTTGTATAAAACTAGACAACCCATACCCCGTATTTCTGTATCTCAACAGAGACACAGAAAAACCAAGGGTGGGCAAAAAAAACCAGAGGGAGTAGGAGCGACTTCTAATATGCTGTCGGCTTTCCCATTGAGTTTCCTATTGGAAATTTGACAGGAACCATCCAAAATCTTCATTTTTCTTCCATTTCTAGCAGTCTGGTAAGTAGCTGCTGCTGAGTGGGAGAAGAAGCAAGGGATTGTGAGACTGGCTGGGAAACTGTTACAGAACATCACAAATAAAGATCATGTGAACACAGTAGCAGCCAGTAGCACTGAAGAATCCACCACTTTCTCAAATTTAATTCCCTGGGGAGTCATGGATTTTGGACACATTCGATAAGTTAGTCTATTTGAAGTTGGTTCAAAAATGATTCCCCTATGACGTATCATCTCACCTAATTAAAGGTCAGGACAATGAGAATTTTAATACTATATAGATGACAACTAAGAGGAGGTATGGAGAAGAAAAATGCTAGGAAGATTGATGGGTAAGCTAGCATATAGATGATGTGGAGAAGGAAATCAAAGAGAGCAAAGGGAGGTTCTAGGTCTCTCTCTATTCACTCTGCAGACCTGAGTTTGGTTTGGCTGAAACCCGTAACAAGATGGTCCAGATTTTAGTTTGACTGAACTCAGTGCCACATGGTGCTGCTGAATCTCTGTGCCACAATATGTTTGTTCTGTGCACAGAAGACTTTCTTTACATACAATATCTAATCTTCAGTATAGGTTTCTGCTGTCTTCCTCTATTTTTATACTTTTCCCTACTCATACTCTCAGCTTTATCATCCCTTCCAAAACTCATCTTTTTTCCTATCTTCTGTTTTTTTTCAGCCCGGCATATTTGAAATATACAACCTGTTTGGAGGATAATACAAATGGAATTAATATAATAAATAATTCAATCTGATTCAATGATACCAGCTCTTCATATTGATTCCATTATTGCACAAGGCTAATTTCCAATTACCACAAAGCCATAAATACTTTCATATCTCAATTATACTGACATATCTCAGTAAAAGCTATCAGTTTATTCCCTACCTGATAGTCCTGATCATCAATCCCAAATCTTTCCCGGAGATTTCGGAATACCATTGGACAATACTCCTTAAATTTGAAGCGGCTTGGGAGATTCTCTCTGAAAGTAGCCACAAAGAATTGGTTTGATTCAATATTAGGGTATAAATGTAAATTTTAAATATACATGCTATTATTATTGTTGATCACACAATCTGCCAGATGTTCAGACTGGATTTGGCATTTTTGTCTACCTATTGGGTCCTTACCAAGGACCTGGGATAGGCAGATGTGGATGTTTGATTGTGTTAAAGATACCATCGTTTTTCTTATTTTAATATTTCAATAATCCAAGTTTCTTTAAAGTAGTTCTGTTGTTATTAAGTATTTTATGCTCCTTAAGATTTTTTTCTCCCCCTTTCATTGTGTCCCACCATTTTGTTTCCCTTACCCTTGGGAGATCTATTTTGAAACATTCTTTTTCCCATTAGGGCTTTCTTCTTTTTTAATTTGTCAGGAGTAAAAGTAAACATTTAGCTCATTTTCCAACATGTTGCTGATGATCAGCTGTTCAGTGGCTATGCTTCAGCACCGCTTAATCGACTTGGGCTATCTGAAAAAAAGCAGGCAGCCTTTCCATTGTTTGTTAAAAAAGTTTTCAGTTCATTTGGACAAGCCGCCTGATCCAGACTTCTAAGCTGCCTCTTCTTTTTGTCACCCCTACAAGGCAACGTTTGGACCCCTAAGGGTCCTTGAACGAAGAGAATTCAGACTGAGAGAGACCATAGCCCCAGTCTCTCCAGCTGCATCGACTTGATGTTAGCTGGAAGTCTCAATTGTCCAATCAATTCTTAAAAGCCTTCAGTCTTGAAGCACCCACAATTTCCAGAGATAAGTTGTTCCATTGATTAATTGTTCTGTCTTCTTTGGGACAGCCCCCTTAGAAATTGAAATGCTGCTATCATTATCATCCCTAATGTACATCAGTACTGGCAAACTATGAGTGCCACTAGGACTGTTGTTTCTATCATTGTGGCATAGTCATAAAGTGAATTGTCACATGGACATGGTTTACTAATGACATTGTCAGTTCTGAATGCGTTGTCAAATGAATCACCTGTGATCATTAAATGCAATGTCCCATGATTATAACTTGTGACTTCTTGCAGCTTTCCCATTTACTTTGCTTGTTGGAAGCTGACTAGGAGCTGTAGTGGCGCAGTGATTAGAGTGCAGTACTGCATTCTACTTCTGTTAACAGTCGGCTGCCAGTAAGTTCAGCAGTTCAAATCCCACTAGCTCAAGGTTGACTTAGCCTTCCTCCTTCCGAGGTCGATCAAATGAAGACCCAGATTGTTGGGGGCAATATGCTGATGATTTCTGTAAACCGCTTAGAGAGGGCTATAAATCACTGTGAAGCGGTGTATAAGTCTAACGGCTATTGCTGTTGCTATTCCATTTTCAAATCTTGATCCTTTGTGATCTTTCTCAATTTTTTGTGTTGTATTCTACTCTCCCCTGGTATTTTCACATCAATGATCCACACTTTCTTCTATTAATATATTATTACCGCAGCGTTTTAACTTCCTGTAAATTGTTAAAAGACTTAGTTGTTCTCCCAAGTCTTGGGCTAGAATGATAGTTGAGCCCTATCAACTATCCCCTATTCTGGTAACTGTATTTTTTTTCACTGATTGTTTTCATTCAAATTTATTTTACATTTTTAGTTGAAGCTGCGCAAGGCTGCTGGAGAGTCATGTGGCTTTGTAATTGAATGAATTCATTAAGTTATATATCCTAAGGGCATATGAAGTTTCATAATCCCAACAAAAAGTAATTTAATATAGAAATTTTGTGATGTATGAAGTGATAGTAGGAAAAAAATATGAAAGTTGATTGAGTCAGGATTTTGGGTAATGAAGTAAGCAAAGTATCAAATTTTTAGCTAGCAAATTATTAGATGGATGGGAGATATCAAGGAAATCTAAGGTCAAAGGCTAGATAGTGAAGTCAAAACAACAAAAATCCCAGAAGGCAGTGGCTAGACATTGTTATTGTTATCAGCAAAGCTACAGTTGTCTTCAACTTACAACCACATTGGGACCAGAATTTCTGTTGTAAGTAGTTGCAGTCATAAGTTCAGTCGGACTTCATTTTACAGCAATTTTTACAGTGGTTATTAAGCAAATTACCAAGGTCATTAAGTGACTATCATAAATGCAAGCTGATTCCCAAGTGACCAAATTATGATTACGTGACCATAGCACGACGTTCATAAATCTAAGTACAGGTCGTAAGTCACTTTTTCCACGATGTTGTAACTTTGTCATTAAGTGAATGTTTGTAAATGTAGGACTACCTATACATATATTTGTTTATCCCAGTTCACCAGGAGTCAGACTAGATTCTGAGGACCCTTTGCCTTCATTTTACAGACTCATTCAGGGAAGCCAGAAGTGCCACTATGTCATGTAAAGTAATGTATACACAGACACTATTTTCAGTTCAAGTGATGGACTTGCTTTTAGTATCCTAAATTATGTTTGTAAAAATTCATACCCTTGATTGTTTTCCTTGGCAAGTGAGGACTGACAAAAGCAATGCACAAGCCACATCCTTTGCAAAGCGTATATGCAGACTTTGTCAAGAAGAATATCAGTGGAAGTGAGAGCTCACTTTTCCCCCCTGTATTTGCCTTTTTGCCCATAATTATTTACTTTCAAAACCTTTTCTTCAGAGAGACTTGTATCTGGGGATGGAAAACAACCCTGTGCCTAGGGGGAAAAAAGTATGCCCTCTTAAAAGTAGTTTTGTGGAGGGAGGGTAAACAGGAAATTCAGCTCTTCACATTTGGCCATATTGTACTTCAAATTGTCCCTCTCCCCCACACACTCCTAGAGATTTAGCCACAGCCACAATTTTGCTGCTGTCATCTCTAGTTTGGTCACAAAAGTTCATGTTGGAATATTCCAGGGGTAAAGTATGTTCTCTTTCTGAAATTCGAATGTATTTTAGAGGTATTATTCTATTAACTGTTGCTGTTTGTTTGCTTCATCTGTTTTTCATAATAAATCTTAACAACACTGCTTGATCTTTTCCCTGAAGCAGCCATTCATCATTAAGATTTCAGACAAAAGCAGAAAAACAAGCCTCTCTTTGCTTTAATAGGACATGAACAAATGGCAGCATTGTGGCTTAGACTTGTGATTGGCTGAAGGAGATCACACCCTTGGAATCTGTTTATCCCTAAAAGCAAGATAGAATCTTCTCTGAATTTCAGAGAAACTTTTATGCAATGCTTCATATTCAAACAAACATGATTACAGTATTTGCAAATTATTTGGGTGGGTTAGTAATGAATAAGGAGAATGAATAAGTGTTTCTTTTGAGAACAGTAAGTCCTTTGACTTGTTGTCTGACCGTACAGTTGTATACATGCCTACTTGAAAGTAAAATCTGTTCATTTCAGGGTGATTTGCTTCCTGCCTTTTGCATATATAGAATTGAAGCTTCAAGTTTGGGGTAGCGGGTGGTGATGTAAGCATGCTAAACAATATGTTAACTATTAAAAAGAAATTTAAGATTATTTCTCAAATGAGATAGTTCACAAAGAACATGGTTACATTTTTGTGCAGGCACAAAGTTTAAGCCTATTTAATTGCAAATCACGCATTTGTGGAAGCAAGCAAATAATCCAAACACTTTATTAAAATTCTTAATTTGAAATTCTATGAAATTTTCTGATTGTAAAACAGTATTCCAAATGAGTGGCTAGAATATCCCTTATTATACTTTATTCTAAAACAAGTGCGCTTAATAAGATGCTAAAGTTGTGTGAGTGAACAGTGTTAGGTTTTTACAAACTGGCCTCTTTTAATAATATGAAATTGTTTAGATAGTACAGGAGAATGT
This sequence comes from Pareas carinatus, assembly GCA_032468095.1. Taxonomy (NCBI): domain Eukaryota; kingdom Metazoa; phylum Chordata; class Lepidosauria; order Squamata; family Pareidae; genus Pareas; species Pareas carinatus. The sequence continues at coordinate 360,448 of JANHFO010004524.1, read as the reverse complement.
TTGGTTATATCCCATGTTCTGTATGCATAAGTGGTAAGAATTACAATTCTGTGGTGGTTTTTAGGGACACCGCTTCTTAAATCTCTTTTGCATTTAAAAAAAAACAATATTGGGATAATAGTTGTCTATGGAAGAATAACTGCCAATGGGTACATATTATTTTTCCACTGAATTTTATTTAAATTGTTCTCAAGCCAAGTTTCCAAATTATTTCTGAGAATAATGCATGTATATTTTGTGCATTGTAACTGTGGTCTAGGATTCAGAAGGTTGCACATTCTTTTCTGTGAAGCCTCTTTGGTATAATTAATTTTACAGAATCCTGAAGTGTTATTTTCAAATGTCAAGAACAGACTTTATTTACTGCTGTATTAAAAAATTGAATTAAAAGCATTGAAGTATAGAAAAAAGAACAGAAAAGGTGAAAACGTTGCTGTGCAAGTTTTGTTTTCTCCAAAGGGTACATAAATTGATACCATTGACCATGGTATCCTGCTGCGCTGGTTGGGGGAGGGGTTGAGTATAGGCAGAACTGTCTTACGGTGGTTCCGCTCCTACCTCTCCGACCGATCGCAGTCAGTATTGACAGGAGAGCAGAGGTCGACTTCTCGGCGTTTCACTTGTCGGATGCCGCAGGGGTCGGTCCTCTCGCCTCTCCTGTTCAATACCTATTTATTTATTTATTTATTTAAATTTATACCCCGCCCTTCTCCCGCAGGACTCAGGGCGGCTAACAGGACTAATAAAACCACAATACAGTATAACACAATAAACACAATAACAACAACAATAAAAATTTTATTTATATCCCACCCTTCTCTCGAAGGACTCAGGGCGGCTCACAGGCAACATAAAAACACAATACAGACACAAACAATAAAAACCTATTAAAAACATTACATATGGCCTGATT
>JANHFO010004524.1:344403-355879 GCA_032468095.1 Pareas carinatus | reverse complement strand
ACAGAACTAGTAAGAGGAAGAGAAACCTTAAATGCAAAGTCAGAAAGCATTATTATGTGCTTAGATAGAGCAAAAAAAAGGAGAGTGTTGTTATCTGGGTTTAGAAACCTTAATGTGACAGTCGCATTAATCACTGGGGTTTTGGCACATGAAGTGTCTGCTTTCTTTATGGGAGGCGGAAGGGAAAAGAGAAACTAGTAGGGATCAAATCGGTTTGGCCTTGGATAGAACAGCCTCCAGTATATACTAGAAGTGTGTGTGTGTGTGTTTGTGTGTACACACACACACACATACATTTCCAGTATATATTGAAATGCAAGTCTCCAGTATATACTGGAAGGAAAATATCACGTTCTCAAATGAGGAAAGTATCTGTCTAGTTAGAGACACTAATCCGTTTAGGGCAGATCATTTCTATACTAATGTATTTTTGCTTTCAGACTGTAAACTTCCTTATCTGTACCGCACCCATCCCCATCCCCGCTCCACCTCGGTAAACCTTCTCAACTTTCGGGTTCGTGTATGTGTCAGTTTCCCCGATGGGTTAGCTGACTTCTTGGAAACCAGAGAAAGGTCCCTTGCTCGGCAGCCTCTGCATCGAGACCCCGAGGTGTTCGGGGAAAGGGGAGACGGGAGTGAGGAAGGGGAGGAAGAAAGGCCCGCCCTCCCTTCTCTCCTGCTAAATCCAGGGCAGCCGCTGTCAGCCGCCGTGGCAGGCAGGCAGGCAGGCAGCGCGAGCAGCAAGGGAGGTGGGCGCCCTGGCTTACCTGCCGCCGAAGCCGCCTCGCTCTGTTTCCACCGCGGGGATTCCGCCGCGCTGGGGAAGCCCCTCAGTAGCACCCGCTCCAGCGCTCGCATGTTCCCCTACTCTATGCCTGGGAAGAGAAAAAGGAAAGGTGGGGGGGGAGGGAGGGAGAGAGAGAGAGAAAGCGCCTGCTTTTCCCTACGCGAGGCGAGAACCCATGTGCGGGCAGCGGCTGCTGGAAGCCGCCATGCCAGCCGCGCTAAGCTCCCTGGGAGAAGGAGGCACGCGCGTAGCAACCCCGAGCGTCCGTACAGTCCTGGCGGAAGAGCTTTCGGCCTCGGCGCTGCTTGTGGCGGGACTCCCTTGTGCGAAGAAAGGCGAGCATCGCCTACCGGGGAGTCTTGCCCTGGAGCGGTATTGTCGCTTTGAGACCGGCGATTCGTACCGTCGTTTAGACAGCCCTGCGGTACCCTTTCTCTTTGCAATACGCGCTGGCACGTCCCTCGCCCTTCCGCTCCTATCCATGCTTTATAGCTGCTTCTGCCTTCTTGATCTATTAGTGCGGTTGATATATATAGGCAGCTCTCCGGCCTTAAATTAGAATTAGAATTTATTCGCCAAGTGTGTCTGGACACACAAGGAATTTGTCTCTGGTGTACATGCTCAATACTTACACGCAGACTAAAATTGACAAATTGTGATTGCAAGCACAAGACAATAATTGACAAACTAATCACAATCATAAGATATATTCATAATCTTAAAGTACATTCATCATGTCATGCACGTATTGGGTGCAATCGACAAACCGCGATCCTAATCATAAAACAACATTTCATAGTATTCATCTCGTGGTATTTACAGCCCCTTCCTAAAAGGAATACATTGGAGCTCGTTTCCACTTCCTTGGTGGCCACCCTCTATTGTTTGTAGAGAAACGGTTGTTGTCGGTCTAAAAATACAACTAAAATCAACAGCAGTAACCTAATAGTATATATATCCCTCCCAAAGTGCTCTGCTATATTGTTTTTATAACAGGAATATGTGGTGTCCATTAATAGCAGCTACTGACTACATACTGTCATAATGCATAAAATCGTGAGAAATATCTTGAGTCAACTAGAAAGGCTCCAGTGGATTTATTTAATAAATTTATATGCCACCCATCACACTATCCACATCACACTCTTGCTAATGTCACTGGGAAAGTCCTCTCTCTCACACACAAAACCTGAAGCAACTGAGTTATAATTATGGTTAAGGAAATGAAATATATTCATCTATCCTGGATTGTTTTTCTAAAGCCTCTCACAGAGCCAGCTTGGCCTAGTGGTTAAGGCACCAGATTAGAAGGCAGTTCTACTGTCTTTCCCATGAAAGCCAGTCAAGTGACCTTGGGTCCGTCACTCTCAGCCCAGCCCAGCCCACCACCTCACAGGGTTCTTGTGAGCTAAATAGGAGGAGAAAGGAGTACAGTATTTATAAAAATAATAAAGGTGGAATAAAAATAAACTGGATAAAATAGAACTATAACATATAAGGTTTGGAAGGGATCATGGACATTATCTGTTCCAATTCCTGTCCAGTAAGAAAAGACGGCTACACTATCCCTGACAGATGAGTATTCACCTTCTGTTTAAGCAGCAAAAAAGATCTATTCCTTCCCTTCTCTTTCATTGTTAAACAGCTCTTAGTATTAACTTTTGTTCTGAGGTTCAGCCAAAACCTACCTTGTTGTTGTTTAAACTCATTACTTTTTGTCTTGTCTTCTGGAATAACTCTGAACAATTCTGCTCCATGTGACAGCTCTTTAGGTCCTTCAGAAGTGATCATCTGTCCCCATAGCTTTCTCCTTTTCAGACTAAAGATGGTTATGCTTTCAACCATTCCTCAATTTTTTTGTTGATTTGTTTCAGGACCCATATCATATTGACTGTTCTGCTTTGAATATACAGTATTATCATTTGTCAATGTCCTTCCTAAACAGAACTGGACACAATATCCTGGGTACAATCTAATATTGAATAGAGGAGAATTATAATTCCTGATCTTGACATACTTTTGTCAATACTGTCAAAATTTGAATTTGCATTGTCAGTAGTTGCACTATATTATTAGCTCATGAATCAGGAAGACACCAGATTATTTTCACATGTACTGATTACTCTGACTCCAATCTTTTTATTTGAATTTTCTTACCAAAATGTAAACGTCCTTCTGAATCGTGATAATGTTCTCTGTAGTATTTGTTAGCATCTTCCTCCTTTTCTGTGATCTGCAAAGTTGATAAACTTATTTTCTAACCCTCATCCAAACAATTTATGAATGTTGAACAGCATAGGCCCTAGATGTTATTTGATGTTACTCTTCATCTTGACACGAAGCCATATGTACACTTTGGGAGCACAATGCCCTTAATGGTAGCATAGCGCAGCCCACTTTTTATTGTCATCTTCCCATGGGAGACTTTGTTGAATACTTTGCTGAAAATGTGTCACTCTGCTGCATTCTGATGGTCAATTAAATAGTTCATTCTGTCATAAGGGTTCGTGTTGGTTTGGCATCATTCATTCTTGATACTTGCTCTTGCCACGTCCTACATTATTTTTTTAATGCTCAAACATTGACAGTTTAATAATTTGCTTCACGGATGAGCAATATAAATTTTAAGCTAACCAGCTTGAATTACCAGGATTTCTGTCTATAGGTGAGGAACAATAAAGAAAATTATTTAAAAGAACCTAAGCGTGTCTCTCTTGGTTTCTTTGGGGTTTTTTGGTGGTGGTGAGGAGGCTATCCATGGCATGCATACAAAAAGAAAGAAGTTTGCATTGTGATGATGCAATGCAGCTTTTAGAGCTTAGTGATCCCACCTCTCCAAATATCTCTTCTTCCAGAGTCCTGCATATCTCTTTCAGAAAAACATGCAAGAGCCTTAATGTCATCCCATTAGATACTAGTCTCAAAAAAAAGGAACTTGGAAGAATTTGACCCTCTTCAATCTGGCATATGAATATAGGAGAAGAGATAGATAGATAGCCACATTCAGAGCTATGCAGGACCTTAAATTTTAATCAGCACCTTGAATTATACATAGAATCCCAATGGCAACCAGTGCCGTACCCGAAGCAGCCAGATCATTCTGTTATACTGGGATGCACCCATCACTGCCAAGCCACTGAATTCTGTACCAGTGGTAGCTTCCACGTGTTCTTCAAGGTAGCAGCATGTAAAGTCCAATTACCCAATTGGGAGTAATGTGTGAATAATTGTTAGCAGTTACCAAAAGATATAAGTATGCAAAAGCCACCTCATCATACTACTACTTACTACTTACTCATCAAGCAGGAGCTATGAGTCTGGGTATGCCCCATAATTGTTAACCATTCATGAATGAGAGAATCCATGCAGAATCGAAAATGGTATTTCTCTAGTGTTGTTTGGGCCACAAGCACAAAGCCACTCTATCTTGGAAGGTTTGTCTGAATCTGTTCTTCCCCATCCAGACCTTGACAGTTTCCTGGCACTGGATCAGCAGTTCTACCACAACACAAGATTGGCCTGGGGCCAATACTGATGTTACTGAACTCTGTACTGGTGAATCACCTCCCTGAGTAGTTTCATGTAGTTATTAAGAGAAGTGAAGATAGGACAGATGTCTGAGGCGTTTCACAAAGTAAAAGTCTCCAGGTAGATCCTCATTCTCATAGCCAAATGGAGCTGTCCCTTCAAGAAACAAGATAACATGCAAAACAATACCTATCCCCATCATCTAAATCCCTAGAACAGTGATGGTGAACCTTTTAGAGACTGAGTGCCCAAACTGCAATCCCAAAGCCACTTATTTATTGCAAAGTGTCAACACGGCAACACGTGCCCCCCATGGTCATTGGTGACCCCTCTGTGCACCCTTCCGCCCCGCCCGCGGCCTACATGAGCTCGCTGCGGCCCTTCCGGTGGCCTACCACAGCTTCTGTGGCCCACTTTGAGCTATGCTTCCTTCCAACCTAGCTCCTCTCCTCTCTCACCTTCGTCACAGACTCCGTGTCGTGTTTGAGTTGCCCGCTTTACCTCAGATGGGAGGGAGGGAGCATTCCCATTGGCTGCTGGGCAGAGGGGCGGGTGGTGTCAGAAATGTCCTCAGACGCACATGGAGAAGGGGAGGGGGATCTCGCATCTCTGGCTTTCTAATCAAGAAATCTGTGCTGGGGCAACGGCACGCGTGCCCACAACGAGGGCTCTGAATGCCGCTTCTGGCACATGTGCCATAGATTTGCCACTACTGCCCTAGAAGCTTACCATAGTTGATGATATTGCAAGTCACTGAAAAGTCAAAGAGAATAGGAAGAGTCGCAGTCCCCTGAATCCCAAGCTCTCTATTGGTCATATGCAAATACAACTAATGCAGTTTCTGTGTTATACCCTGCCAAATAATCTTCTTCCTCCCTGGAGCTGGAAAGCCATTGCCCTCTCTAAAACCTTTCTTGGAAAAGGAAGGTTGGAAGCAGTTCTAAAGGTATCCAAAAATCAAGAAAACCTTGATTTTGGATACCTGTGAATGGGAAGCATGACACCATCTTTTGACAGGAGAGAGAAACACTCTCACTCAAAAAGTATCCATTATTGCTCAAATCCAACTTGCCCTCACCTTATAGGAGAGGCAGAGATCCAAACAGAAAACTGTAGAGCTGACACTTCAGAGGCTTCATTGATAGTCCTGCTGGAATCAAAGTCCTCTTGCATCTGAGCATTTTATCCAACAATTTGCTATGAAAATTCATTCCAACAGCTTTCAAATTGTCTTAGAAATCATGTTTCCCTTGAACAGAAGACTTGCTGGCAACATTCAGTAGATGACATAACAGCACCAAATCTCTCTCTCTCTCTTTTTTGCTGCTTAAATTGCCCTATATAGGCTTGAACATGTGCTCTTAGCAGTGTCTATGCAAATTCTCAATAAGTTTTCCTCCAGCAAGACCTATGCGGCTTCATTTCCATAGGTTCCTCAGTAAACCAAGAAGCTGCAATGTATCTGCGAGGGGGTGAGGCTGCTTTTAGGCTGCAATTAGTCAGTGCTCTATACCCCCGCCCCTTATTCCAGAGTCTCAGTCAAATTGCAGTACCAGACTGTCTTAAAAGGGCCAAGCAAATGGAATCATGCTCTTGCAAGTCAGTCTTCAGAGTGATTTCAATGGCACAGAGCGCCACTACCATAAAGTCTGATTATGAAGCTTGTAATCCACAGCTAGCCCTTTACTGGCAGCTGGCAACCTAGACTTTCCACAACCAGTCCAACATCCTGTTTGAAAGCCCCATCTGCTTTCATTGCTGGTCAATTCAGGCATTCCAGGCAAGAATGGTGACCATCAATCCAAGGGCACCCAGATCTTTCCAACCGAGAGGTATCAAGTCATCTGGAACCTGGGAGATGCAGCTCCACATTATTTTGCAGGCCATCCGTGACCTTTGAAGATCCACTGCTATGCCTCTCAGTTTGCGAACTGCCATTGTTATCTTCTTACCGGTAAATAGGTCAGTGCTCCATTCCAAACGTTGTCCAGAGATCCAACCATTCCTTGGACTCTTCAGCAGATACCAGCATCACTTTCTTGCACTTAATTAAAAAAAGCTCAAAATAACTAAAAAAAGAACTCAAGATAACCAAGAATAAAGAATAAATTAATTAAATAATGTCTAATCCGTTCATTTTAAAACCAAGAACAGAATTAATGGATGATGTTGAGCACAAATGTAGACTTCAAAACAATAACATAATGAAAATAATAATTAAAATAATGGAGACTATTATTGGATTATTCAAAAGACTACACTACAAACAATACCAAGTGAAATTCAATAACAAATTAATTATATTCATTGTAACCATATCAAATCTGAAAGACTAGATTTTTTTTAAAAAAAAATGCACTTGGCACCCAGAAAGAACTGAAAGATCTTATAGCATACTGTGAAAGAAGATGTATCACCTGCAGAGTTCCGTTTGGATGAGAATACTAGAGAAGCTAATGTAGAAAATCTCTAAGAAAAAGCATTTGGTGACAATCCAATGAAATGACAGGCAAATTTGACAGAAAACAACTTATAGTCTTTAGTCTAACTCTGAAGCATATTAGCCGAATAGTGAGGTAGGGAGAACTATAAAACCAGATGAAACTTAGATAATGTAGGTAGATCTTTAGAAAGTGGCAGAGGAGGGGTTCGGATTGATCACAGTGACTGGTTTCATGCAACATGGTAAACCATAAACCACAATGACAGAGTTTACCTACATTGCCAGGCTCTTCTATTGCACAAGTGAGTCAGACATTACATTATCATTATACTTAGTATAGAGTAGGGTCTAGATGTATACATTCAATACATCTCTTCCTCCTATCTTGTGATCTTTAAATATACTTAGATTTCTTGTTGGACATGGCAAGTTTATTAGCTATTTATTTAACTATGAATCTAATTGGTTATATCTGAGGAGATTTTGACTAGGAGAGCTATCAAAGCTTGGAAGGTGTCACACCAAATCCGTCCCTACTAAAGAATGGAAATCGAAATCAAGACCATGCAAAGGAATATATAATAATACAATAATATAATATAATATAAATTGTGTCAGATAAAGTAGTTAAAGAATAACAACAGTAAAAAAGGTGACAGATAAAGGAGAAAGAGGTGAGAATTAGAAGAGGATTTAAACTCTTTTGCAATGCTCAGTCTCTTATGTAAAGAAATCCATCCCATCTTATTCATTAGCACATGTGTGCTTGCTGTTTGCTTGATTTATGCTTTACTTGTGCACAGTAAAGAAAGCAAATATTACAGAGAAGCTAGAATTTCTTACTTGAATACTAGTTGAGATGAGCTATTACAAGTGAATTAAGTGAAATTAGAGAAAATAGAGATCTATCACTGGCAAGGCTATGAAATGATGAGATTTTGTAGTAGCCAAACTCCCTATCAGTAACTCTTTCTAAGCAAACACATCACAAAGATTCTGTTGATATTTTAGATGAACTAGGAAAATTAGTAAAACAATACAATGATTACATGGATTACAGAATCAGTCAGTCAATCAATCAATCAATCAATCAATCAACCAAACAGCAAACTATTGTAACCCATCTTGCCTAACATCTCAGATTTCTTATTTTCATAAAAAAATTAAAATTAAATCAGTGAGTAGGATGACTTCTGAGACATTTCATGAGTGAAAATGCCCAATACGTTTATCATAAAAAGCAAGGCTTCTGGCAGAAAATACAGTATGATGTTGGAAGCTTCAGACCCAAGGCAGTTTCACTGATCAATTAGAATGCAGCTTTTTTTTCATGTTAAAAATAAAATTTCCAGAAGAAAGACAGATAGGATAAAAAAAAATCCCTCTAATGGGTTATCAAGTAATCTTGAAATGAGAACATTGTGTTTTGGGAGAAAAATGATGACACTAAAGCAAAAAGTCCACATTCCTGGGCCCAAACAAAATTAAGTATTGACCTTTGTTGATATAGTCCAAAAAATCACAGTGACTTGTATTTTTTTAAAAAGAGATATTAGTACATAATTTATCCATGAAAGCAATTTACTTTTGCCTTCTGGACAAAACCTCAAAAAATGTAGGTGTGTGTGGGGAAATAAAGTTCTATAGCTCAGTAATAAAACAGCAACAAATTTTACTAAGCTCCAAATGTCTCTTTTGATTCAGATTTCCTCATTTCCCAAGGACCCAGTTTTCACAAAGGGCTGTCTTAGAAGAGTCTGTGACCTCTGTTGTATTCCCCCCTCCCCCTCCATGAATATATGGCTCATTAGTCAATGATACCAGACAGTCAACCTTGAGATGCTCTCATTTAATACAGAGTCATCTCCCTATCAACAGGAGGAGGCCCTTGACATCTTCCTGTCCTTCTTTAGTCTATCAAAAAGGACAAATAAAGATTGATTGATGTAAGTTGGCTGAATGTCAACAAAGCTGGCTTTCTGCCAGGGACAGTAATTTCCGACCTTCATTCCCATCTAGAATTTTTGACAGAAAATTTGCAGATGCACAACAATAAGGCAATTCTGACTAAGGCACAAAAATTCACTGAGACCTGGATACGTGGAGAAAATAAGTCAGTGTTCAGAAGACAGAAGACCGCTTTCACACTGCCTGGGCACAATTTCAGTCTCCCAATTACTAACATCATGTCTTGAGAGATAGAATGTCATTGAGGTAGGGATAGAGGAAAGAGAAAAACGCAATTCTGGTTTTTGTTTCTGATCCTAATATAACAATAGAGTATAACAATAGAGTTATCATAATTCAACAGCCATGCTTAATGTGTTTGCTTTGACCTTTCTTTTCCAGTCTTCCTCAGTCAATGTGGCTAAGGAATGAAGGCGAATATACATGTCCCAGGATAATGTTGCAGGATCCAATTTGGGATTGGTCACCCGGACCAGAGGTTTAGTCCTCCCAACTTTCAGACTCATGCTGGAGTCCATCCTCAGGGAACCTCTTCCTCTCATGCTGGAGTCCATCCTCATTTCCTGAGGATGGACTCCAGCATGAGTCCAAAAGTTGGGAGGACAAAACCTCTGGTCTCCGTGACTGGCCCAGATTGGATCCTGCAATGTAGCTAAGACTTACTGTACTCCACTTTTCTAAAAGTGATTAAAACGATCAGCAAATTTGAATACATAAACACATCCCCTTTTCCTACACTGAAGTGTATTCCTCTTTGCATCTTTCACTCATACTGCATGGCAAATTAAAAAAAAACTAACTAGGAAGATTCTTGTTAGCCAGATGCTCCTTCATTGTGCATGCAGAGAGCTTCCAAGTCTTGTCAACTTGACAAATGAACTTAGTACTAAATGTGTCCTTTGCTTACTTTCACAACAGTTTGTTCCAGTACTCCAAAGTATGTGCTCCTTTGATGCGCTGTGTCTAAGAGATCTGCTATCAAAACTGGTTGTACTTTTATTCATTGAGTGTATGCTATACTCTTGTGTTTTTGGCTATCGGAAATTGTAAAAACAATAGCCATAAATCAAGACATCGCAGTTGTAGCTTTGCTTTCTCTGCTACTTGCACCCACAGTTTCAAGAACTGGTTTTAGATTACACATTGATTTAAAGCTGGGAATATCATTTAAAATCTCTTTCCAAGCTTCACTTTCTTTCACCTAGCAATTTATTATACAATGGTTGCCAGCTTCATATGTCCTAATTCTTTTGAAGCAGCACAGCCAAGGCTAGTGGAAGATCCAAAATGCAGTGTTCCAGATTTCACAGAGCAGGCATTGTATCATTGCCTACAATAAGAAAAAAATTGAAATGTATTTGCTGTGCTAGGACAGGCCAAGAAAATACATACAGCGGTATGTTTTTAACTTGCAAGGCATATATTTTTACAGAAATAATAGAGGATTTTTCTCCAAATATGTGACAGGGTTCACAAGTTTATTAAACTACAAGCTGTAATCTGTGCTTGTTAGTTTTTATCTAGGCTTTGTGCCAGACAGAAAATAATGTGTAGTTTAGGGGGATGAGACAAAGGAAGAGTCATTAAAAACAAATGGTATCTTAACAATGTATGAATCCAGCTACTCTGTAATACTATGTGTCTTCAAATAAATTAATCTTTTGTTTCATAATCAAAAACAATGGAAAGAGACAAAATATTTTACTGCACCACTAAAGATATTTATTTGGGAATATATTTATTGAATTCCACTTAGTTAATTGTGGCTGAGATATAAAAGATAAGTAGAACCTGATCTGGTTAGAATTTTAATGAGAAATCACAAGGAAATTCTAGGTCATAGAATAGTTGAAGAATAAATCAGAAAAAGCAATAGCAATCAAATTTTCTATTATTTCCTAAAATAATAGAAAATATTATTTCCTTAGTTTCCTAAAAACTAAGTGTGTTCATATTGAGTTGAGCTAACCTGAGTGAGACAATATTCTAGGCAAATTACAGATGTGAGCAATGTACCATATAACATTGAATTTGCCTTAGAACAAACTGCATTTGCTTATGAGAACGAGTTAAACCAGCATAGACAGTTTAAATCAACCCATTCATCTTTAACTTGCTATGTTTGAAAAACAATGGGTTAAACAATTTTTCTAGTTGACCAAGTAATGGAAATCCGGGGGAAATGGCTGCCGGGAAGCAGCCTCCATAGTGTCTGGGCCGGGAGACATGAGGCTCCAATGGTCTGGTATGTGGGGACGGGCCCACGCCGGATCCCCCTGAATGGGGGAAACTGCTCTAAACCCTTCGCCCTTCCCAAAAAAGACATCAACGGGCATCATTCGGGAGAGCAAAGGGCTCTCATGACCAGGCAGTGACGACTGAGGCGACATGCGGTAATAGTGAAAATGGCGGCGAGGACAGAGAAAGCGGAGATGGTGGCGATGGCAGTGACGCCAAAGGTCGGATCCTGCCCGATTGGAGACAACGAGCAGATCGGGGACGACGGCGACAGGGGGCCGGAGATGAAGGAAACAATGATCTCCGGCAGCATGGCTTAATTCCAGCTCTGAACTGCTTACATGCTGGGGTGGCCTGAAAGCCCAGGGCCTTGAACCCCTCCTGGAACCAATCTACCCTGACAAAACAGCAGGCCTCAACATCTTAGCCATCTATCTGCAGACTTTCTTCTTTTCCCCCTGGAACTTTTATTTGAACATCCTAGACCACCAACCTCGTCTCCCCTGTCCCCC
>JANHFO010004524.1:317266-327360 GCA_032468095.1 Pareas carinatus | reverse complement strand
AAGTAAGGAATTGCAAGAAATAAGATATTTTGTTTCATCTGACTTTGGTGGGGCAACCTAGTAGGAAATATTGTGGAAGATGCAACAAAATATGAATGTTAAGAAAGTGTTTATATGCTATGTCCAAAATGTGTTTCCCCCCCTATTTCTCTGTAATATTTAGTCAGGGAAATGTGAGACACAAAACACTAAGTTTTCATGGCTCCTGTAAGCAGGGGTGGAAAAACATATTCTATTGATCTTCAACATTATTAATCACTACTGGGGGGAGGGGGAAGTAAACGGAAACATGGAGCTGCTTTAAGACTATAGTAGCCAATTCTACTCCTATAGATAAATGACAAGAATACCTTGAATAGAGAATGGTCTGGTTTAGAGAAGGGTTTTCCAAATTAAGTGATGTTTTACAATATTTTCCAAACCAAAAAGAAGGAAAAAGATAAAAACAACTCAATCTGACAACAACTGTAGCATGCATAAGGTCTATTTTTAAGGAGCTTCCTACTTTAAATATATTCATTCATTGATTCCTGCTGACAATAGCCACAAATGTATATTTTAGTTTCTTACCTTTAGAGCTGCAGCGTGATGAGACATAGTCCTGCCTACCCGTTTATCGCTGCTGTACTGCTGTATATCTGCTATCCACTCCTCACACTGAGCCATTATCTCTATCCTCTTCAAGTAGAAGTGTTTATGTATAACCTGTAAAAAAACAGAACAGGGCAGGAATAAGAATTAGCTATTAATTTACAGTTCTGAATTATCAAATTGTGCACTCAGAGTTTAATATACATAGCTCTAATTTATTCGCATGTCCATCCCATGCAGTAAGAGCAATAATAGCTACACAATGTTTCTGGGGTTCATGAATATGAAAGGAATACTTTCATTTCCTAAGACCATGCAGTGAGAAAAGAAATGGCTGCTTTAAAGCACTGCTGATAGATTCTATGTTTGTGATGAGAATACTATTTGCAAAAACTATGTAAATAGGAAGTTAGTTAAAAGCTCCTTATCAATCTTGATAATTGAATTAAATAATTTAATTGGTCCATTTAAGAGTATAATTCTCTAATGGTTATAATGTTTTTTTAAATAATTTCATTATTCAAATAATTCTCACATAAACCTTCTTTCCTCTTACTAAACAACTCATCTACAAAATGGCCTCTCTTTGGAACATATTTATTCCACGGGCAGACCAAAGTGATAAAAACAGATACAACTGTTTTCAGTTAGGAAAATATAACTCTGTACAATATTTACATTTAAATTTGTTTTATTTAACAATCTTTAAAAGGCATAAGTTTACCATACAGAAACCTGAGTATCTCAGAAAAATTTCTATTTACCAATTTGCCTTGTACGCCCCTCAAAATCTGAGTATGTATGAGGTCAGTGGATGTTGGTGCAAATTTATTCTCACAAGGGATAAAGGGAGAGCAATGCATGGTTTGTTCTTTTATTTTTTGGGTAAACAAAAGTCAATTTGGTCTAGCGGTTAAGGCTAGAAAGCAAGAGACTGTGAGTTCAAGACCTGCCTTAGCCATGAAAGCCAGGTGGGTGACCCTGGGCCAGTCACTCTTTCTCAGCCCTACACACCTCACAGGGTTATTGCTGTGGGGAAAAAAATAGGAGGAGAAAGGTGTATTGGATATGTTCGCTGCCTTGAGTTATCAAAACTTATATAAGTTCTAAAACTTATAAAAATAATGCCCTAATGACGAGACTTACTTGTGCTTGAGCTCACAATCTTAGCTTATTTTTCTTTTACTGTATTTTAATCTGATGTTAAAGTTTTATTATAGATTAAACAAATGATAAATGGATTTTAATATGTTGAATCATGAGTTACTTCCCCTATTTTTCTCAGTTTACCAGCCATTCAACTGAGAGGGTTTTAAAGAACTGAAAGGAAAGGAGTTCCTTACTGAATTTCATGCAGTTTTAGTGCTTATCAAAATTTTAAAAAATTACATTTAACTGGGAACGTGAAGTAGCTTTCTACATTTAATATATATAGACTTGATAATCAATGACATAAAAAACCTTGCATATATAAACCATTACTGCATTCTAACCACCATGGTAGCGTGGTGGTTTGAATATAGTACTGCAGGCCAACTCTGTCCACAGCTTGGAGTTCAATTCTCACCGGCTTAAGGTTGGCTCAGCCTTCCTTTCTTCTGAGGTCAGTAAAATGAGGAACCAAATTTGGTGGGGGCAATATGCTGACGCTTAGAGAGGACTGTAAAGCACTGTGAAGGGTATATAAGTCTAATTGCTATTGCTATTGATGCAAAGCAGAGATGCGTATATGCTGATTAATCATGATGGCGTCTGGTGCCTCAGAATTACTTTAAGATAGAAATGCAGTGATTGATTTGAAATTACCCTTCTATTATCGTTCTATTGTTTTTATTTTTGTTAGTGTTTGCATTTGGTTTTAATTCTGTTATTCACGCAGAGTCCCAATTTACTAATTGGATGGTCATATATAACAATTAAATAAATAGGAACCCCAAATATATCTCCTACTGGCATTAAGTACAGTTGATGTTATTCATGGTTTAAAAACAACCTTTCTGAATATTAATTGTGACTGGTTAAAATGACAAAAAATATAAGAGAATTTGCTAAGAGAAAGGGAAGATTTGGGAACATGTAGTTTTGTGGTACAATTCTCAAGCCTTAAATACAATTGAAAGAATGAGGACACTTTATGCCCTGATCTATTATGTTTCCATTAAGCTAATTTAATGCTACTATTGGACAAATTCCAAAGGACTCAAAACCATTAGGATTTTGCAGTGGAAAAAATGTCAATAGATATTGTATCTATCAACTGTACGCAATACTTTATAAAATTTTGAAAAATACACTTGGCAACAGTGCCTACTGTATACACTATGTCAGAAAAAAAATCACAAGGACTTAACTAAGCACTAATGTATTACAATAGTGGAGGTAATATGACTGATGAACAATGAGAAAGAGAGAGAGACACATATATAATCTTAAACAAGGCCAGTGCTGTGCATGATTTATTTTGGCTCCAAATGGAAGCTTGCAAGGTCATTTCCAAGTTTGGCGGTAAGTAAAGAAATATACAGATAATAAGAGGAGAACAGGAGCCAACTATGTATTTCATTAGCATTGTCTTAAACATTTCATGGCCTTAAAAAGTGGAAGCTAGTGGTCTGGCTTATTTTCATTGTATTTTAAGTATCAAAGCCATTTTCTGTGCAATGTTCAGGCTCACCATTGTTTTAATTATAAATCAATAATTTAGTTTCTACTGCCAACTTCTACAATTGCAAATGCTTTAGGACTGTTACTCCTAACAAAGCAAGTATAGCGCAAAGAGGAAACTTCAAGGAAGTGAACAGGATTTAATTATTACTTTATTTGGCAAAAAACATAATTGCCCACCTAATCTCAAAAAAACAAGATATTGCTGTTGCTTTCTTTAAACATTAAGAGTTTAGAATGTATTCTAAACATGTATGCATAATTTGATATGGGACACTGAGCAATCAAATAAAATGAAAAATAAAATAAATGTTCTTAATTTATAAGATTTTTTTCAACAAGATGTTTTTTTTATAATGTTAAATTTACAGGAAGAATCACATCTTTGATTCAATTTTTCAATTGGACAAATAAGGTCGTTGCACAAGTGATATAAATTGCTGGCAATGATATAATTTATTTACCTAGATTTAGACACTGTCTGACTGCAACATGACTCTAGGTAGCTCACAATATAAAAACAAGCAATAATACAAAAAATAAAAATAGATTGATTGATTGATTGGATTGGATTTATATACCGCCCTTCTCCCGAAGGACTCAAGGTGGTGTACAGATAATATAAAATGAGGGAATAAAATAAAAAAACTCAAATTGATCCAAACTAAAATTTACATTCTTCTTATTTATAATTACATCACATAATGCATATAAGAAAACAAAACTGCAGTCATCCAAAGAATACACTATATATACAAATATCTACAAGCCAAGGATTCCACGTCTACCCACCCACTGGGAGAATAGCTAGTTCCTTTAAACAGATATCTATGAATAATTGGCATCCTCACAATTAGTATATTAAAATGAAGTTCCACTTTATATAATACAAACTTTACTTTGTGAACAATTACTCTTGTAGGGAAAATGGAAGAGTTGTGTATTACTTTGACAAATAAGAGTTTTAGTATATTTAGATATCAATATATAGGTAATTTTCGATGTAATGACCATTCAAAATTAAAGACGGTGCTAAATAAAGGGACTTACAAACTCTGTCTTACAGTCTCTGAAACACCTCTGAGGTCATCTGAACAAAAATTGGGAGGTTGGAAATTTACCCACCCTTATGACTGAGCGCAGAGACACAGCAGCAGCACCCCTTATTCTGCCCCAATGGGTCTTTGCAGTTCTTTGGTCTACTTCTTGCCCTATTAGGTTCTCATAGGTCTTGGTCATGTTCTCCACCCTCCTGAGTGAATTAATACTACCTCTTGAGTAACAACAAGGTAAGTACTGCTGGGAGGCATCTAGCCGGGCAGTGTGTGAGAAACAATGATGGATTCTTTAATCTATATGCCTTATCTCCATGATAAGCATGTATTTTATGTCATATCCTTAGCACAATAATAATAATAGCTTTATTGTCATTGTACGAGTATACACAGTATACACATACAACAAAATTCACATAACACCCAGAGACCAGACCCAACACACACACACACACGACAATCCCCAAATGCACTCCACTCACCAAATTCCCCCCTCCCTAAAATCACCTAAACATCCACACAACAGACCAAGTAATACTATCCAATAGTTTTCTGATGGTGGCCCTTGAGTTCATTGTTAAGTGCAATTAGAGCTCTGGGGTTAAAACTATTCAGAAAATGTGTGGCCCGAGTTTTAATTGCTCTGCATCTTCTGCCAGAAGGCAATAGTTCAAACAGATTGTAAGCAGGAAGGGAAGAATCTCTGAGAATGTTGTGCAACTTCCTCAAGCAACGAGATGCAAAAATGTCATCCAGGGCTGGTAGCTGGAGTCCAATGATATTCTGGGGAGTTTTAATAATTCTCTGTAGGGCTTTTTTATCCTCTAGAGAGCTGCTCCCATACCATACAAGTATGTCGTATGTCAGGACACTCTCAATGGTGCTGCAATAGTAGAACAGAAGTAGATGCTAGGATAGATTTATCTTCCTGAACATTCTCAAGAAGTACAGCCTCTTCTGTGCTTTCTCCACAAGCATGTTAGCATTCATAGTCCATGAGAGGTCCTCTGAGATATAAGTGCCAGAAGATACCTGACATTACCCAGAGATTCCATACAGATATTAAATAGTATGTGGGAAAAAGCCAAACCCTGTACTATTCCATATAGGAACTGTCGTCTTTCAGATTTCAGTCACACATGCACACACAATTTCTCAGGAGATTACTCTTCAGCTTTGAAGTAAAACTAATAAACAACGAGGCAAGAAAATGTAAACAAAATAAAGACTTGCTTACATAGTTTGTTTTAAGCATGAGTGCAAAATCAATCCAAGTTTCAAAGAGATCTGTCAAAGTTGTCATCCAGTTGAAGGATCAGAGGTTCTAGAGTAAAATCCAAACACCAGAGACATTCAAGTACTTGTGGCCTAATAGTCACAAGACAGTCTTTTGTTTCTAGTCAAAAGAGCATAGTCCAAGTTATTTTATTCATTTTTTAAATTAAATTTATGTTTCTTATATAGATTTCAGTCTGCTGTCTCTAATCAGAAGGTTTGCTTCTTTGTTGGCAAGGAGCCTAATAGACCTCCTTTGTTCTGCTCTCATCTCTACTTCTTAGGTGCATGAGCTGAGAGGTTTTGAGTTATTATTCTCCTCTGACTTTTCCAGCTGCTCAGGTGATGCCTTTGTTTGATCACCTCATGTGATTCTGAACTTTGTCCTTCCTGAGACTGACAGGAAGGGGTAGAACAAATGTACCAAATGCCCTCAACACCCGACCCTAATGGGCAGTCCAGAAGAACACCATGATCTAAGAACAGTGAACAATCTAACAGGACCAGGAGGGGTCAAATGTCAGACATCCAAATTTGGTCATTCCTTTGAGATATGTTAGGTCAGAAAACAACTCCACAATTCTGAATACAATTATGCTTTTATTGATATAGAATATTATAACAGAATCTTGAAAGCCCGATTGAATCTTTCCCTCCCTCTTTTATGAATTAGGGAGGAGTCAATTGGAGCTTCTTCTATGCTTTTGCTGCTATCCAAGGTTAAAGTATTCTTCTGTTATGTAATAAATCATGTAAATTACATCAACAATAAAACAAATCAAATTTTCCTAAAAAGATATTTTTTTAAAAAAAAAGCTATAGTTCGGTTCGGTTCTCAGACGTGCTCTTCACAACTTGAATAATAAAAGTTTCAAGGCGAAATACTTTGCAGTAGAAGAAGAAGAACTAATGAGAGAATTAAGCAATTTCAATTTAGCAGGATTGCATGATAAGGTACCAAATATCTGTCCAGCTAGTGCTGGAATTGTGTCTTGTGGCTATGCTTATAATGATCTCCTTGCTAAATTACAGCCATTCAAATTGATCTGTTTGTGAAGATACCTGCTATACAGGTTGTTCATTGCATAGTGGCAATTACAAGGCAATTTCAGTTTTATCTAATTAAAATGGAGGAGAGGGGTAAAAGGATTCAGAAAGCATTATGCGAAGGAAAGAAAAAAGAAAAGAAAATCTGTCCATCTGGCAACCTATTTTTTTTTGGTCTAGCACCTTATCAGAAACTACAAATAATGTAAATTATAATAACATGTTTCTGTCACAACTTTCAACCAAACAGATCTGGATTATACTGGAACTTATTTTACTGTAATGATATTGTCTTAAATGGTGGCAGTACTGAGCTGTCTTGACTAAAAAGCTAAACAGGATTGGACCTTGTTGGTACTTGGATGGGAGAATTATTTGAACTCACAGGATTGTAGGCAGGTTAAAAAAAAACTACAAATAGAAAAAGGCAGTTGTAAAACACTCCTATATTACCACCAGGAAATGTATATAAAGTTATCAGAAATGAAATTTCACTTAAAGAAAACTACTTTTTATTGTTATGGTAATTCAATGCATTCCTTGGTAAGTTTCCATTCATTTATATATGCCACACTTTCAAATAACACTGAAACCAAGCATGTTAATCTAACTAAGAAAGGATTGGGAAAATTAGTATTAGTTTGATTGAGTCATTTTCTACTCCCCCTTACAGAAGCAAAGTATTGCATAATCATTAAATCTGCATTAGTTGTTTTTCTTCTATAACACCAGTCATACTGATTTAATGAATGACATAAGTGATCAAGTGTTTTTGCAGTACTAATTTCATTCAAGTCCAAGTGCTTCTTATGAAGACTGTGTTAACAAATTATGTGACTTTCATGTGGCCATTTGGCTTAAAATGACAAGGGCTTCTCTGAGCCCACATAATAGAACATTTTTTCCTACACTGAGCTGTTTTTAATTTGCATGAGATTGGCTCATCACTTTTACACCATAGCAAATGTCCTCTGAGGGTTAGTTCCAAAGCTAAGAAGCTTTTACAGGATTAACATTAAAAAAATACTCATCTGGGATATAACAAAATATTAGTCCTAAAAAAGCATTTGAACTTGAATGAAATCAGAACTGCAAAGTACCCTGATCACTCAAGGATTTAATAAACCGACATGACTGGTGTTATAGTTTAGGGCTGGATAATAAATATAACAAGAATACTTTAGGGGTCTGAACAAAATAAGGGGTCTTAAAAATCTCCTTGATGATGTCATAGGATTCAAATATACAGTTCCTTTTTATATATTATCTAGTCCTAACATGGAGAACAGTCTTATGTAAATCAATGAAACTTATATCCAAGATAAATGATACTGGATCTCAGTCACAGCATTTATTTTGATTTTACCATCTGTTGCAGAAAGGAACTTATTTATTTTTGTTTTACTATAAAATATCTTTTTAAATAAAATTAAAAGGAATCAAATTCAGCAGACATTAAATAATTCCAGTTGAGGTGGGTGGGTAAAGATGAGAAAAACTGTACATTAAGATGTTTTCTTTTTAAAACCTGGAAGAATTAAATCGTCTTGTTCCAGGAAGAGGAGACTCTGTAATTAAATTGCTTCTTAGAATTCCAAAGGGAGCCTGTTTTTCTCAACATTGCATTATTTTATGGCACAACAAAAAGGACATGATAATAGGATTGGAATAAGTTTGAAGTCATCTTGTTCAGTACCCATCCTCATCAACAATGCTTTTCTTTTCTCAAGGTCATCCAAACAAATAAGAGTAGCGATGGAAGACTGGGCCAGAAACAAGTGGAAGGATGACTACAAACCTGAGCGTGAATTAAAATATTCTGTTGGAATTTGACCAAAATCAAACGCTCATCGCTTTAATTTCAATTCTTCCTCGCATAGTTATTTTCCTGTTATGTCTCCAAGAATACCATAGCTCAAGATGATTTACAGACCCAGTGTATGAGCATTGATAATGGGTTTACACTCATCTCTCTTGCAATGCATTTTATCTACAAATATTGGATCTGGTGATCTCATTTCCTCAGGCTTGAAATGGCCAGATGGGAATCAATTTATCCATGAGTGAAGGTTGAATGAATATTCTCAGACTGAGAAGAGGACTATATCTAGGCAACTGATTGTTTATATACACTTATTTATGTTATTTACATATGTTATTATTTTGTAGATTGAGAGATTTTTTAACTGAGCTTTAGACAGCATTTAAAGTCATGGACAATCATACAGGAAGTTACATATCTGCACTACAGAGATTAGACAGAAAATAATTAAGTATCATTTCAAGTTGTTATCCATTTGAAATCTATCTTAGTGATTCCCAAGAAGTTAATTTCTAATTCTTCTTTCCAGACCATTTTTTTTAAAGGGGTGAAAAGAGGTACAATATTCTGTCCAATCTATAAAGTGTATAAACTTTAGGTATTTTAATTTCTACTTTGTCCTGAGACAACAATCTCGGAAAATGTTCATCCTGTTTCATCTGTTTGAAATATAAATTTGAATTCCTAATTAGCCATATTTGCAATGCTTGATTATGATTTTCTGCCAGGCTCCTTATCGTTCACCACTACACAGCTGGCAGATATACCACGTCCCTCTTTCCTCACCATCTGAATGGCTACAGTAGAGTGAGAATTTTATTTGCTATTTTAAATATTAAAACTTTCCAAAATTCACACATTTTTCTTAAACAGAATGGAAAGGAAAGGACATTTAAAAAGAAATTGATGTAGAAGAAAAACACAATTTACAAATACATCCCTCCATAAGGCAGTATAATTACTAACATGTTTCCACTGGTTCAGTCCTGGAGTTTATGGAATATTATAGCATATTCCTGTTGAACATTGAATGTGGATACAATTTTATTCCAACAATAACATTTTCTTCTTCATTGACTGGACTTATTAAGTCAGTATGTGCCATGCAAATGGACAGGGGAGGAAAATAAGGATATGTACAAACCTTCCTTCCTTCCTTCCTTCCTTCCAACCCACACCAAGCAAAATGAAGCTAGCAGTTGTGCAGTTTGTTCTGTGCTTTTAGTAGTAAATTTGGAGTCAGCTCTTGAAGAATCAAAAAATCAATGTCATAGCAATTTATTAGTCAGTATTCAATTAGGGAGAACAATATGTGCATATGTGTTGGGGCTTTTTTTATATACCTTCTTTTTTAATATCTTAATTGTTTTGCAGGCGGAATTCTTTTTCAAAGTTTTTGGAATTTTTTATTTTAACCTTGACTTGAATAAAATAAAAATAGGAAAAATTTGTAGGACATCTCTAACCCACAGGCCATATACTGCTGGTCCTGCCTTAGTTCCTGGAAGGCAGAGTTTTCTTCTGTTCTTTTTTTTCAGGTTAATTTTTCCCCCAGCATGTAACCATTTAACATTCACACCAACAACCATTAAAATACATAAATAAGCCACTAAGTAAATAAAAATTCAATGTGTAAAAAC
>JANHFO010004524.1:284361-296241 GCA_032468095.1 Pareas carinatus | reverse complement strand
TGTGATTGGACAAAATATGGTTTGTTTCCTTTCTTCTGATTGGAGGCTTTTGCAGCCTCTCCTGATTGGAGGGCTTTCACAGCCTCTCCTAATTGGAGAGCTTTTGCAGCTTCCCTGTTTGGTTTTGAATTTTTCATTGACCAGTACTAATGGAGGGGTTAAGAGTAGCGGGTCAGGAGACTGCAAAAAATGCTTCTCCATGCCAGGAAACTGCTTGGAAGCCATGACTGAACCAGTACCTATGGCAGCAATGCAGGTGAGTGCAAAAAATGGGGAGGGCAGGGCCAGACAAGGCCTCCAAACAACTGAGAAGCCTACTGAGCCCTCTTTGTTCTTTTTTTACTGTTTGAATAAAGATTCTGAAAAGACTTCATGTTTGGCTCCCCCCCCCAACCTTTCCCTCTTTGCAAAAACACCAGGGGTGGGGGTGAGAGAAACCTACTGAACCCTCTTTGCTCTTTTTTTTACTGTTTGAATACAGATTCTGAAAAAACTTACAGTGTCCGGCTTTTCTCCTGCCCCCCCACAAATAAACTATCCCTCTCATTCTCAATAAAAACGCCAGGGGTGGGGAAGGCCTATTGAGCCCTCTGCTCTTTTTTTACTGTTTGAATAAGATTCTGAAAAATCTTAACAGTGTCCGGCTTTTCTCCCCTCCCCAAAACCTATTGCTCTCATTCTCTGCAAAAAATGCCTGGGGTGGGGGTGGGAGGCCGAACAAGTCCTGCAAAGTGCTTTCGAAGGCCTATCCTTTCCAAGGCCTCTCCTCCACTTGGCATGTGCACCTTATTATACCAAACTCGTAGCAGAGCACGGGTACCAAAAGCTAGTAAATCATAATTGACTGAGTTTAAACAGTATACTAAGTCAAAACTACATAAACCATTGTATGTCTTAATGTGAGAGATGAATCCTACCTATATTTACCAACTCATATCTTTTGAATCCTGCAGATGACATGGATTATGTCTGAATGATTCTCCTAATCTTTGCAGAATCTCCCAACAAAAGAGAGCAATTAGAATCAAAATCTCTCTTTTATTCTCCACAACATTAAAGTTGGTGAGAACAATATGAAAACAGAATTTTAGCCATACAGATAAAAAAAGATTACCTGTATGTAAGTTACTTCCACTTAATTTTAATTACATAATGAGAGAAATGATTTAATTTCACCCTTTGGGGAAGAAAGTCAACTAGCATAAAATCAAGGATGTCTGAGAAAGCAGTTGTTCTTCTTAGTAGTTCAATGTAGATTCCTATAAAATGTAAATATATTTGGTCATATTTAGCACATACCTTTCCCCCCACTTTATTCTACATAATTATTTCTGCTTCTGGCATTTCATAGGAAAGAAAATACAAAGCACATTTCAACTACTCTAGTTTCTGAGATTTCATTCAATACAATCCACACATTGGATTGACACATTGGTAATAATTGGAAACATCAGTATAAAAATGAGCAAAAAGGGAAAAAAGAAACTAAAATTCATAGGATATGAAATTCTGTCAAGTACAGTGCTCCTATCAATTGCTATTTACATTCATAGTTCTGTCCATATTCATTTCTTTGATTCCTTTTGACTACCACTATTTATCTAATATTGCTCTTCAAATTCATCTAATCACTCTTTCTGGAAAATGGCCAACTAATCCTAATCCTATTCAAATTGTGATGTGCGGTTACTCAGATTTAAAAATGAGAGACAAAAGTGTAAGAATAATTATTCTTCATTTAAACGTTCCCAAGTCATAGTATTATCAAATAGATTCTAAAAAACTCTAATGGATGGAACTTTAAGAAGACTTATGGAACCATATTACAGCCTAGAGTTTGCGACTAAATAATATTAGGTTAGTGCTTTAATTAATATAATGTATTTAAATTCAAAGTCCATTCTCCCTTTTATTTGAACTAGATTTGCACAAGTTTTGGAATACTATTACCAATATAATGCTGAATTCCAATAGATTATTTTACATAGCCAATTTTAACCCTTTAAATAAAATATTTAGAGTAAAATATAATTCAAATGCTTGTCAATTTTTTCATATTTCTTTTATTCATGTAAAACAAATTGATTAACATCCCTATGTTAAGTCAACCTGTGGAAAGAAAAGCTAGTGAACATAAAAATCAAATCAATTTGCTCTGATTAAAGCATCTCAAAATCATTAGAATATAATATGATTTTCGTACTATAAATTACTCTCTAATGACAATCAACATTTCTAGCTTGGTTGTATATGTTCCATAAAATCCAAAACCATGTTAACCACTTGTAGGATTACTGCTCTTGAAAATGTAAGGATTCATAAGTCACAATATGGAAAAGAAAGTAATTTATATCTGATATAAGTAACATAGTGGAGCACTGAGTTGATTGCCCTCAAGTTGTATCTGTAATGCAGAAATTTTAAGACCACAGCCAACACTAATTTGGTTTCTTATACTGTAGCATCATGAACCTTGGATAGTTCATAGAAGATACTAAAGGCTGCTGTTGATATTAACATTTCCTGTATATATGAAAATGTTACACTGTTTCAAAATGCAAAACTTTCAAACAAGAATAAGTAAAAGCAGTCATAAAATGGTGAGAAAAATAGGAAACCATTCTATAAGTAGGAAGAATAAAGGACTGAAAACAGAAGCATTTGCATCTAGATACTCAAGTTTCATACTAGTACCCAGAGTTGCAATTGCTAATAAATTTCTATTTCTATTACAGCATATAATTTTATTGGTTTAATATAAATAATATTTTGAAATGAATAGCAAAATATTATTTGTAAAAAATCACACCACACATATACTAGTTGTTGATACTGTATCTTGTCAGACAAGAATCAGTGAGAGATCAACTTGTGGAGTCAATAGCAGAATTCAGTTAAAAAAAATACAATAGAATTTTTGAAATAATATAAATTCTGGTGAACAATAAATGTATTTGTCAACACACTCCTTTAGTTGTCTTTGGATTGAAAAACATTTTATGCTACGCTATGAAATAATCAAAGCAATTTGTCAACAACCTTTCCTCAAAACAGCCCTACCATTATTAGTATATACTAATTTCAAAATTGTTTCCATGCTGATAAGACCATCTTGCAAATCAGATTTTATGCTGTAATATACTCTTTTACGCTAAATACATCTCTAAGGTTTTTAATGTTTAAAGAAATACCATAAAATACCACAATTTACCTGAAAGAAATTTAGTGAAAAGAAATTCACAAAAAGCATTTTTAACTATGGACAAAGGATGCAAGCAAAAACTGTTCTCACCCAAAATCATTGGCTACCAATTTAATGAATAATGAAATATCTGTCAGTTAAGAAAGTATTCAGTTTTTATCTGAAAAGGTATTACATACAACTTAATACACGCAATTGCATTAACACAGATCTGTAATTCTGGCTCAAAATATCAGATAATTACTTCCTATGACAAAAGACTGGGAACATTTTTTTTGCAGATGGTATTATTTTCACACTGACCTGTATTCTTCAAATAGAGAACAGCAGGGGAATGAATAGATTTCAAAAAGACAGTTTCATTTTGAATCAACAGTCTACCAAAAGCTGTTGAAATGAAAAAGAACTCAAAAGCAAAAGGACCAAAAACCCTCTTGCAGCTCAAATGCCTTAAAGGTTTATCTGTAGCATAGTACTTTGTCAATTTGACTTCATTCTACACAGCACACTTTCACAAGTGTTACTGGATTAAAATGTGCCCAGCCTGACAATGAAACAGCAGAACCATCATGCACTGTTATGCAACTCATTGTCTGCAAGGGGGACTTGTAGCTGTTCTTTATTCAGCAAGTGCCAACTGCATGTTTAATCAATGTCACCACTCACTACCGTATGCAACTGAAGCCACTGACATTCCACTCCTCAGATCTGACTGGCTGCTAAGTTATGCAATGCTCCGAAGAATGCCTTGGGATTATTTGTCAGATGCTCTGAATGCAGGTGTGTAATACTCCTATTCTTGTCGCAAACAACTAACTTTGTTCCTTCTGGATAAAAATATAAACAGGGCAATATAACTGCATCTACTACATTTGGATTTACAATTCAACAACATGAAGAAAACATCTTCAGGGAATTAACGAGATCGAGAGCACGCTACAAAAAACATGCATCTGGAATGTCTTGGGTTAACAGCTACATGTATATGACAAAGAGTGGGAGATTAAATTTTAACTGGAAGCCTCAGCTGTGTATCTACTGTTGGTACAGAATGTGCTTCATCTGATCGAGGATTCCAAAAATTTAAAAGGGAGCAAACATACAAGCTGGATAAGAAGAGCAGGGTTTTCCTTCTAAACATAACGTTGTTTCAATGGATAACCGACATAAGGCCTGCATTTCTTGGAAGATATTATAACATTATTGCCATCTGCAGCCTAATTTATCAAGAAATTGTTCATGCATGCATACAATTTCTGCTCTGACTGAAAAGAACAGCCCTCCATGAAGATAAGGCTGTTTTTCCACTGCAGTGAGGAGTAAGCAGCATGTCTGATGAGATTTTATTCCTGATGCAATGTAGGGTAAGAGAGGCTTTTACAAATCTTTAAGCGTAAATTAGTTTATTAATTTTTGATTGCTGCAATCCCTTTAATTTGAAATGTAATTAATATATTCAAACACATGTAATTTCTATAGGCATTCAGTATATGCCTTTCTGAATGTTGTGTGTAGGCTGTCTGGCATTAGACTGACAATATTTTCCCCCCAACAGTGGTTTTTAAATATAACAAATTGCAAATCCCAGCATAAATACACCTTCATTTTTGACACCAAAAGATTATAAAATGAACAATGCAACAAGAGTCATATTAAATCTATATTAACCACAAAACAAAAAGGAAACAAAAGACAATAGCTGCTATCTACCATAAATTGTATATATAGCACTTTTTCAAAACCTTCCTAACACCGTCATGCTATCTGTTGCCACACTTTATGGTAACATTTATACAATTATCTCTCTCCCCCCCCTTTCTAGTCTACATGCAGATTTTTAGATATAAAATCCACTAAAACCACCCTATTTTTTATATAAAAGACTAACCTAATTTATGCTGTGTGATCAAACTTGCTTATTGACATATCAACATATACTAATTTAACTACTTGGCTACTTCCTGTTTATCTGTTTTTCAGTAAGCCACATATGTTTACTAAGTGTAGATGCAGGCTCTGGGAAAAGAAACTGTTCAGTTCAGAAATTAAAATTACATTGGAATGGACTATACGTTTCTCCTTCCTTACAATGAAAAAAACAAAATTGAATACATGTGCACCAACATGTGGGTTATATATATGCTGGATTTGTGTGTATACGTATGTGTGTGAAGGGGAGGGAGGATCCACAAAATAAGTAATTTTTTTCCTTCTTTCTAGCCAGCAGTCCAAACACTGGTGAAGGTCTTTGCAGAAAAAATGAGGAGCGCTGCCATTACAACGCTAGAAGATGTAAAAAGGCAAGAGGAAAGTGAGGAAAAAGAAGAATCTGTTTTAGCTCTGTTGGGAATAATTGGAACAGTGCTTAATCTATTTGTAATAGTTTTTGTGTATATTTACACAACACTTTGACAGTTTTCTAGATATCTGGAAAAGCACATAGTGCAAAGGTCAGCAATGACAAATAGGATCAGTGAACTCTATCCAACAGGAAACAAAGCCTCAAAAGAAAATATACATTCCAGACAGAACTGTCCAGTTAAAGGCCCAGCATCACTGGCCATAAAATATATCTTTGAATTCAATTAAGCTTATTACATGTAAATGAAAACAGCATTCAACTTCTAACTGACGGGTGTCAATATTCAATCTCTAAAATGCATATAGTGTTCTTCTGCCAGTGAACATGGGAGACATTGATAATATAAGCAGGTTACAAATAAAGATAATGGTGCCATGAAACCTACTTGTTTTATTTACCTGATCCCCATTAAGCTTCTGGATTCATTTAAATAACATCTGGGTTGGAATCCAATGCACTTTCCTACTATCATTAAGTGCTAAAATTTATACAAATATATATGAAATGTAGAAAGAAGAACATTGTTAAATATCATATTATGAATAAATAAAATCTTCATTTGATAAGCTTCCATGTTACTTTCATTTCTTATACTGCTGACAATTCTGACAGGCACTGCAATATAATGCTTGTAGGTATTAATTTATTTCCATGCTTATAAGCTACACTCTATACAATATGTAATTGTAAAACAATGTTTGTATTGCAAATTGTAATTTCAAGGGAAATTTTCATTTTAAAAAAGAGAAGATAATGATTTGAGGAAAACACAGTATTCGCAATTTACTATAGAAGACTAACAGAATATTGGAAAGAAATACATTGAGTAATTGAAATTTGAATCATGTATGGTTTAAAAACAGATGGTTTTAAAGTATTATGGTATTATATTGGTTCCAAACAATATATTCTCCATGGCCAATAGCTTGGAGAAATCTTCCATGCTTTTACTTAAAATTCCACTTAATTGATCTAAATAAACATTTTTACAGTTTTAAAGTGTCTCTTGGACTGTAATAATTATTGAGGGGGAACTATAATGAAACCAATGGGATTTATTTATATATATATTTAAAAAGAACTGTGTTGTTAAATGTATATAAATCACATTATTTTCCTATTCCATGTGCCAACTAAACCAACTATTTAAAGAATTATGGTCTATGGCATTGCCTTTCCTATTTTGCCTGTATTTTAAGGACATTTTAATTATAAAAAACATCATTAATATTTGAGTAAATAATCTTTGCAAAATGTAAAGTCTTTGAATACTATATTTGACAATATAGCAAGGCAGTTTTCCTTTATTACTGTTTAATATCTGATGTAACTCTAATTTCTAAAACAGGAAATAGGACACTAAACTGATGAAAAACTAAGTCCAACGAACAAGTAGGTTGAACCTAACTTCTAAGTGAAGGCCAAAGTTTTTATTCAACATAGGGACCCTTTTTATTTTAAAACATGTATATTGCTAAGTACTAAATTAATGCTTTGGAGATGGGCCAAATACTCATACTTATAAAAGGACATTAAGAAGACAAACGAGTTTTATTTCTCTGAAATGCAAGGAGACCTATATTTGGACTTTGGATGTAAACAATGGAATATGGAATAAAGAATATAGTAACTGGACATAGCGGACTAACAAATGTTATTGCTAACAGAAATGAAAAGAGAAAGTATAAGAGCAAAACTGAAAAAGAAACACATGGTGCTTGGGCAAAGATGCATATATTATATCACAACTTTTGGCATAAAACACTTGGAAAGAGGTACACTTTTATATGGTCCTAAATTAATTTGAATGCTAATACCAAAAACTAGACAACCTGTAACCTCTTGGAAGCTTCTTGGATGAAAATCCCAAAACATCTTCAAGGAAAAAACAAAGAAAGTCCAGTTGCATTTTGAAAAGCACCTTTGGGACACTCAGAGATGTATCTGCCTTGAAAATAACCCATGCTGTATTGTATAGCACAGTCAAACATCAGCAGAGAAAATGTTTTATGACAATCTGTATTATGTCACAAATTGTTTTAGGACAATGTTTATTTCTAAAACATTCTATAAAATTTACCAAATTTTAATCCCATGGCAGGCATGGGTTCTTGTTTTGTATGCATTCTAGAAGCTAGCCTATTTGAAGCTGTTGTTCAGTCGCTAAGTTGTGTCTGACTCTGCGACCCCATGCATGCCAGGCATTCCTGTCCCCCACTGTCTCCCCGAGTCTGCCCAAATTCACGATCACTGCATCAACATTAAAAAAAAACCTAAGATCATAGCATCTAGTCCCATCACTTCCTAGCAGAAAGAAATGGAAGCAGTGACAGATTTTATTTTCTCGGGCTCTACAGAAGGTGATTGTAGTCATGAAAGTAATAGACTCATGCTCCTTGGGAGGAAAACTACAACAAATCTAGATAGCAGACTAAAAAGCAGAGGCATCACTCTTGTCAATATATGTCTGTATAGTCAAAGGTATGGTTTTCCCAGTAGTAATGTATGACTGAGTGTTGGACCACAAGGAAGACTGAGGCTGAAGAACTGATGTTTTTGAATTGTGATGCTGGAGAAGACTCTCGAGAGTCTCTTGAATTGCAAGAAGATCAAATCAGTCAATCTCAAAAGAAATCAGCTTGACTTTCCTTTAGAAGGACAGATCCTGAAACTGAAGCTCAAACACTTTGGCCATCACTTGAAATATCTTGGTTCAAAAAATTGTGCACTAGGGCGCAACTGTTTCACCCAGTTAGAGGTTTTAACTGGAAAGAGGACTTTTAACCGTATATATCTTTTTAAAATTCATTCATTTATTCATTCATTTTCTACTTTTAAACAGTTCTATATTTTAATTGTTTTGATATTTATCTTTTACCGTTTGAAAGCTGCTCAGAGTCGACTTACTGGTGAGGTTGGAAGCATATAAATTTAATAAACAAATACATAGGCACATGAGTTAAATTAGTTAAGTTTGAGACAATTGACATTTAAATTTTCCAATTTTGTCTGAGAGATGCAAAGTCTGTCCAGAGAATAAAATTATTGCTCCTTCAGAAGAATATCCCAACATGCAAAGGGGACCTCCTATGGTAGTTCATGTGTCTTATATCTCCAGAAATCTAATGAATTGGATCTTCCTAAAATTCAGAGAAAATCCAGGAAATTTTTGACAGAAACTAGCTCAACCTTATGCAGTTTATAACTCCAACTGTTGAAGAATGTAGAAATCTTACTTTCTGACAAAAGACTGCCTTTCTCACTAAAGCAAGGATGGGCAATAATCAGGATGCTTGGCCTCTTCAAGGCCAGAACATTATTGAAAAACCTCTAGAATCTATTACAGCTATGGCTCCTATGCAATTCAAATGGTCTGAAGCAGAGAAGATAGTCCAAGGTCCACAAGAACACTACAGATATTACCAAGACTGCTCTCCATTGTAGTTTTGGAACTGACCATCTTGCAGTCTCTAGTAATGGATACTTTGTGAGGAGACATTCAAAACAAGGTGACGATATAGTTCTGGACCAGAGAACACAGATACATTATCCATCAGTAGAAGCAAGTACTTACAACTGGGACCTGTTGTAGCAATACCAAATATGCAGACTGACCCCTTGATAGCTTTACAGATTTGACAACTTAAAACCAAATTCTCTCCTACTAACAGAAAATGGAATGGTCATGCATAAGATGAAATTCCAGATACTGTCCACTTTTATTGCAAAAAACACGGATGCTAGAAATCTTAAGGTCTGGATGCAGGGACAATATTCATAGGCCATCAGTTTTACATTCCTGTATCAACACACTCCCAAACTACTAATATTTTGTCTTACCCACTATAATTTGAAACTCTAAAGGAAAACTTTAATCTGCCTTTTTCCACTAGGACAGCCAACACTCTCTTTCCACTTTGATTACTGCTGATCATCTGTCTCTGGATTGGTTACTTTTTTAATGGATACTGGTGAACTTATTCTGTTCTGCAAGCCTCTTTCTTGTCCTTTCTGCCTACAGGCTTTCTTATTCCATTTCTGAACTGGAATAACAGAACTAATATTACTTTTTATATTTTAGTAATCTTATTAGGCCTATGGATAAACTGGATGCCACTGTGTTTCCTGAAAATAAGACCGAGTCTTATATTAATTTTTGCTCCAAAAGGTGTATTAGGGCTTATTTTCTGGTTAGGTCTTATTTTCAGGGAAATACAGTACTAAATGCGTCCGCCTGACTGACAATCTTAACTGGGGCTTATTTTGGGGATAGGGCTTATATTACAAGCATCCTGAAAAATCACACTAGAGCTTATTTTCCAATTAGGTCTTATTTTGGGGAAAACAGGGTAGTATTTACTATACTTCAGATAGGATCTCTCTGGATGTAGCAGAACAGTCTTTGCTGGAGATTTTTCTTCTTATAAAAGAGGAAACCAGAGATCACTGAGGCGGTCAACTGGAAGATCTCTTTGATATGAATTCTTCTCTCTGAGCAACTTCTCACTGAGTGGGTCTCTCTAAAGTAGGCAAAACTAAAAATGCTTTCCAATGGAAAAAGTCTTCTATTTTGCACGTATCTCTTGAGACAGAAGAGGAGGTATCACTCTTAAAATGATAATCTCCTACCTTGTCCAGGAAATCTTTGCTTGTACACTATCTTTTGTAAATACCCCTATTTTTCCATTCCAAAATATGGCAGGATGGACAAACAGGAAAAAAGATTATGTCACTTTGTTCTGGATCAAAAAATCATTAATCATTATGCAATCCCTTTTCCTCCCATTGTTCCAAATACTACTATAGTATTTGTTACTATCCCTGCCAAACCACTCATTTTACTGTCATAAATCTTTGTTCCGTCTCCTTCAATGTATCTTTTTTTAAATTGCTTTTTCACATTATATCACACATAATCTTCAACAATAAGTTAAAGAGAAGTATAGGAGGAGAGAAGGAGTAAATCTAACAAATTCTTTTAACAGTAAACGTTTACATTTTAGAATAAACTTGTCTACCTTTATATAATGATCGTGATTGTCATACTATACATATCTCTTTCTTACTTTAAACACTTGTAAGTTGCAGTTTTAAATCTTGCATCACATATCCATGGGCCAAAAATCATCAATATGAAAGGTCAGTTATTTCTCTGTTATATTATCCAATCATGCTGCAGTATGTTATACATAACATATGAAATAACCATTCTCACTCAATACCATTAATATTACATTACTCATTGCCGCTCCTCTTCTTCTTCTTCCTCTTCTTCAGTCTTTCCCTTCCTTTCTTTTCCTATTTTCCTTTTCTTCTCCTTCCTTCCCTCCTTTTCACTTCTTTCTTCCTTTCCTTTCCTTCCCCTTCTTCTCTTTACTTCCTTTTCATTTTCTTCCCCCTCTTTTCTTTCTTCCCTACTTCCCTTTCCTCCTTCTTTTGTCTATTTCTCCTCTCCACATTTCCTTCTTTCTCCTTTCCTCCCCACCTTCTTCTCATCTCTTCCTCTCCTTTCCTTTTCATTCCCTCCATCCTTTCCCCTTTTTTTCTTCCTCTTCTCCCCTCTCTCCTCTTCTCTTCCTTCCCTACTTCCCTTTCCTCCTTCTATCTCTTCCTCCTCTCCACTTCTCCCTCCTTTCTCCATTTTCCTTCTTTTCCTTTTCTTCTCCTCTCCTCCCCCTTTCCTACTTCCCTTTCCCTCCTCTTCACTTTTCCCTCTTCCCTTTTCGTCACTTTACTTTCTCTTCTCCCTTTTCTTCTGTTCTTCTCATTTCTTCCATCTTTCCCTTCTTTATTAAACATCTAATTTTACAGCAGACATAGTATCTTGGCATGCCATTATTCACACAT
This sequence comes from Pareas carinatus, assembly GCA_032468095.1. NCBI lineage: Eukaryota > Metazoa > Chordata > Lepidosauria > Squamata > Pareidae > Pareas > Pareas carinatus. The sequence goes on along the minus strand of JANHFO010004524.1, from coordinate 284,830 downwards.
TTTCATTCACATTTCTACCAGGTATTTAAGTGATATTCAGGACTGAGACATTCAATTTAAGATTCTCATATAAAGAGCCACATGCAAATTTTATACCTCCCTTATTTTCACTCTTACAACTTTGAATATATTTCATTGATCTCTATTTCAGACTAATTTCTATCCTATCCTACTATCAAGTGTAAAAATGATACTATGCTCTATATCCTTAACTTTTTATCTTATTCTTATTGAATTAACATTTAAATTTGCTGCCAACATATTATCTAAGCATACTATTAATCACACATTTTAATTTCTATTTATTAATATATTGCTAGTTAATCCCCCAATTAGGGTATACATATAGAGGATGCACAACAGATTTCTTATTTTCATTATTACAACTTTACCTATATTTCATTTATACTGAGAACAAATATCTATATTTATATATTCTTAATTTTTAGACAAATCTTTAAACAATACT
>JANHFO010004524.1:239884-267019 GCA_032468095.1 Pareas carinatus | reverse complement strand
TTTCTTTTACATATATCTTTCTTTACACACACACACAAACACACACACACACACAGAGGCTGTAGAAAGTATTTGAAAGAGATGCTCTGCAGCAAAATGAAGTGGCTGTCTATGCACATGCATGCAGATAAGGCTAAGAACAGCTTTCAACATAGTCACATAAACCTGCAAAAGAGCTACTGTAATCAAAGAGAGGTGGTGTGTTTATATGTCTGTGTATTGTGAAGTACTTCTTTGGCATGTCTTAAATAAATAGGAAGAAAATAAGGTGACATTGGTGCAACTTGAATATATTCATTACATTCTGGTAACATTATTATATATTCTAAAGCTAGCCAAATTTGTCCTGTACAAGCTTCACCTCTGTCTTCTAACTACGAATAATGGGTGTCGTATTCCAAACCAACGGGACACATGATCTTTACATTTGCTATACTGCTTTCTAAATTAGTAGTAATATATTGGCCAAATATTTTTCTCTATTTATAGTATCTTTTTAAATATGACAGTTTTGAACAATATCTGATTCTTAAATGTTAAATCACTTTAATGAAACTGCTTTAAGACTGCTCAAATAAAGAATAGAATAAAATATAGAATAATACAGGCTTGGTTTCAGCCCTGATATAATTACGTCCTTTTATTATACATTCCACCACAGAAAATTCTGTATTGAGCAATACATTTATACATGAAATAAAATACATTTATGTTTAAAACTATCAATGAAAGACTTCTTTCTCTCTCATACACACACACACACACACACACACACTATAGACTAGAGTAAAAAATACAGAATAAAAAATGTCTATTTAAGAAAAGTAACCTACCTGATACACGATCAAGAACCTCTGCCAGTGTTGTTGAGACTGGTAAGAGAAGAGTCCGGAACTTATGTCCTGCCCCATACATGGGATGTTGAATTATGTGGCTGGTAGCATTAATTCTACCTTTATACAACTAAAAGTTAAGAAGCAGAAAATTATTTTAAGGATTTAGAAATAAAAAGGTCCTAAACATTTCACAGTGTGTGTTTGTGTAGAATCTGAGATTTCCCCTAGACTTACAACTCCTGCTCAGTGGAACTGTGGCTGGGAGGACCTTTGTACAGCTTCATCTTATGCACCAATTGAGTCCATTCCTGCATTGGAAGACCTTGCTTATAGTTACTCAGGCACTAATCACCTCCATGCTAAATTATTGAAGCATGGTCTACATGAAGCTGCCCTTGAAGAGCATCCAGAAGCTTCATCAGCTACAGATGTCCACTCTCCTCTCTGTTTCTGCCTCATCCCCCACATATGCATGCAGGCGCTCAGCTGAGATGCAATTCCTGTTTCTGTCATTTCCTTTCCACTCCTGTCCAGGCACCCAGCATTCGAATCTACCTCCCCATCTCCCTTTTTTGCACCCTTTCTTCTCCGCCCCTCCTCACATCAGCACATCAACAGTGAGCAGCATGGCCCCCAAAGGAACAGATCAAACACCAGGAAAGCTGAACATTCCAAGAGCGGAGAACAGATGGGTGGGAGCTTTTCTGCATCTCTTCATTTTCCAAAGCTTGGTCCAAAATAATGAGGAGGAATAAAAAGGTGAACAGGGAGGCAGCCTCTGAAATGCTAGTGCCCCATGTCAAGTGTGGAAGAAGCTGCACATGGAACACCCCACACCCTGGTTCACTTTCTTTAAATATCTTTTGTTTTTAAGAGTTCCTGAACAGGATAGACTTTCAGGAAAGGTAGCATTAAACATTATTTTGAGGAGTGGCTGCCTGGCTGGGGAGGGGCAAATTGGTTCTTTTGGTCAGACTATTTCTTTTTGAGAAGTCTACGTCTGGAGGTATTTGCCAATAGCAACAGAAAGTTTATACTGTCCAGAAACCCACAAACAAATGATCTTTTTTTAAAAAAGAATAAGGGTGTGAGAACAGCTCTCCAAAGATAAACAGCTTCTTCAAAACTCGATTCTGGGCACTAGCACTTCAGTGTGCCAATGCCTAGGTAGGGGTAGAAGAGAGATAACAGAAACAAAGGAGTTGCCATTGGACTGGTATAGCTCCATCCCTTTTATCATTCTGAAAATCCCTAAAGACCTTGTTGTATTATCAGGCCTGGGAATGGGAGACATGCTTAGATGGCTCCATTGCCAAAGCAGCCATTTTTATCCACTCTCTGTCTAGGAATTATATATTTGTTTTTATATTTATTTTTTAATGTGGATCCTAGATTTTTGCATTTGTTCTTTTATATTATTGTTGTATGCCAACCAGAGCTGATTAATGTGAGATGGGAACCTATACAAATTGGATTAATAAATAAATTTTAAAAAGCTCTAATGGATGCTAGTTATAGAATACAATTTAATTCAGGAGATTTCAACAACTTGCAAATGAGCTGAGTAACAATTAAATTAGGACATTCTCAAAATATAATTTTGCATAACTGAATTCCACTCCCAGTTTTTATCTTGAGACAGTAACTAAACAAAGAGTCCAGGAATTTGAACATCACCTATCACTTTTGCTACCATATTTGCCATACTATCTGATTAATAATTCTAAAAACCAGAATTTTTATATAGTTTTTGTGACTTTGAGTTAGTAAAAGAAATAGGGTATACTGCTTCTATTAAAGCATTATCCAAAAAAGTTCAGAAACAAATTACAGTGATTTGCAGTGAACAGCTACCAGAAATTGATGTTCTAAACTTTACTTGAAATTGAAAAAGAAAAGAATAGCACACACTACACAACAAAGAAGAACATAAGCAACAGAGATGATCTCATCATTCAGTAGCAATGAATGGCAATTGGATTAAGTAATTAATATGAAAATGGATTAATTAGTAACTGAGGCATAATTAATGTTAACAGATGGTAAAATATAGGATCTGTCAAGATATGAGAAGCATACACTCTGCTCCCTTTGCACCTTATGATTTCAAGGATTATGCATATGGACATCTTACAGAATAAGTGTTAATAATGAATAAAAATGGAATATCGATATATACTGTAAAAGAACTGTGTAATATGTAGTTATTAGCTTGGCAAAGCTAATCTACACCATCAGGGCTAGAAAAGAGAAATATATTTTAGTATTTCCTCTTTAGTAGGAACTGATATGATGGGAGTCTTGCTTTCGGACCTATTGTGAGTTCTACCTAGCAATGAGGGCAGGTAGCATGGTGGATGTGGAGGGACAACTTACTGGGCAAGGTGACTGAAGAAACATTGTCACTTTTTCATCCTCTAGCATCAGCTGCAAAAAGAGTCTTCTAATAAACCCTGAAATATTTCCAGATGTTGGGAGATTGCTTCTTTGAGGAGAGGAATGGAAAAGTTCACAAAGAACCTATGAAAGGTATGGAGGAAAAAAAATCAGACAGGGATATAAGTATTCATGAGCTGTACCAATGAATATTTTTTTGGTTTTATCTACAATAGGGCATACATTTGTTGATCTATCAGTTTCACCATTTTCCTTTCCCTGTATAACTTCTAAATCAGCTCCACCAGAACCATGTCCTTAGAGAATACCTGCAGGAATGTCATGAAAAACACATTCCACTATTGGAATGGCTATTCCAATCCTACCAAAAGTGCCTAGATCTTGAAATAGATGATTCTCTATTCCTAACACAGCCAGAACCCATTCTAATCTGTAGTAAAATTTGCTATTGCTATGTTCTGAAAGTTGCTTCCCATGTTATACAGCAGCATAAGAACCTCAGCACTTCCAAGTTCTTTACTCTATAAGGGCTACTGTGTTATTCTGCAACACATTTACTGAATTCTGATCTCATCATAGGTGTCAAAATAGAAGATTTAGCCACACCACTAGGAATCTCAGAAAAAGAAGCTCTCAACCAGTTCTTCAAATCCAGCTAAAGTGGTATTTTATACTACAACAACTATTTGGATTAATTTTTATGTTACCTGAGCCATCAATCTCTGATTATTAGGATGGCAAGAAATGCACTGCAAGAAAAATGCAACAGTAGCGTTTTCAATCGCTGTTCTCTGCTGAGTAGTCAGTCCTGTTCCTGAAGTTGAAGTAAGCAAAGTAGGTCTAGCACTATTCTGTTGTGGTGCTGTAGCATGTCCTCCAGAAGTAGCACCAGAATGGCAGAGTAAAAATAAAAGTGCTGTCCACAGGGGATTGACTTCAGAGCCACCTAACCAGTCCTTCATAAGGTTGCTGTTTCCAACTTCTGTCAAAAATCTGAGAACAGGAGCAACTAAATCTGCTGTGATAGGCATTTTATGAAAGTGCTGTGGAACATGATGTCTTCTGATCCTGTCTTGGGAATTGTCTGTTGATGGAACACTGAAATCAGAGGCAGAAGTATGGTTAAAGCAAAAACTTGCAAGGCTTCTTACAAGGAGAGAGGGCAACCCTGAGTCCAATAGCTGTTTAATAGCTTCAGGAGACTGTGAAGAGGCAGCAAGAGTGGCCAAGTGCGATTCAGTTAGTGCAAGGGGTGCTTGTGCATTTTTTGAGTCATCTGTTAAAGACGAAGTAAGATCCTGTTTTTTGCTGTCATCAGTCATAGACAGTCTGTGTTGCAACTGGATAGGGGGAGGAGTAATACCCATCCACCCCATGAGTAAGGAAAAATAATTTGGATGAATATGGCACATAGAACAAAGGAGACTGTCAACAGCTTTCTTCAAAACCACATTGCACGGAAGAGACATGGACCAATTAAACAGAGACCTAAAGAGAAAGAAAAAACTAATTAGAAAGCAGTATATATTAATTACACATGAGCTGGCCGTGAATTCAATTGTTTTATTTAAACACAGATAACAGAAAAAGCAGACTGCATGACTAAGTATCGATAATACGAATTTTGAGTCACCAGGGAAGTTACCGAGGCCAATAGCTACTGGATTGCAATTACAGCTGAAGAACAACATAACACAAGAGATTTTTAAAAACCTTATGAATCAGCAAATAAAAAGGGAGTCATAAAATTGATTGACTCTGATATTCCAGGTAATTTTCATACAAATTCGTTTTCCCTAAATATCATTGTCTCCAATTTGCATTAATTCGAAGCACTGGAACTATAAATTTGATGAGGTTTTCCTGTAGCTTAGCTACAGATCTAGACTATCACATATTCCTTCTTCACTATTTGAAGGTATTAAAGATTCAGGTTAAACCAGGACTTGGGGTTTACTGGAATGCACATCCTACTGAAAATATTTGAGCAGTTAAGTTTCTTATACTTTTTATGCCACAAATAAGTTACTGTCTTAAGAGGGACTAGGCCTGCCAATTCAGAGATCTACATTTTAAACTGAAATTCTGAAATCAACACTTCCCAAGAAAAGTAAATTGATACGTAAATAGACCTGTTCTAGAAATGCGGTTATAGAATCCTTGCTACTGGTCTATACTACCACAGAACCAAAACTTTCACTGCATCTTGAAATACCCTTATTTTAAATAAAAACTGAAAAGACCCCTCCACAGGAGATACAGAAAAGAGATTGTCCTAGTAAACAGGAACATCCTATTAGATTATGAAATTATATGGAAAACTAGTTCCATATTTGTGAGTGATAATCATTGTAACAGACAGTTACTTAGCTATGTGCATTAAAAAAAATTACAGTACAGGGAGTCCTCGATTTATGACCACAACAGAGCCCAAAGTTTCTGTTGCTAAGCAAACGTTAAATGCCCCATTTTATGATCTTTCTTGCCATAGTTATTAAGTTACAACAGGGTCATTAAGTGAATTTGGCTTCCTCGTTGATTTTCTTGTTAGAAAGTTGCAAAAGGCGATCATGTGACCTCAGGACACTGCAACCGTCATAAATAGATGTCAGCTGCCAAGCGTACGAGTTCATCGCGTGACCATGGAGATATTGCAACGGTAGTAAGTGTGAAAAAAAGTCATAAATCATTTTTTTCCCAGTTCCGTTGTAACCACTAAATACACGGTTGTAAGTCGAGAACTACTTGTACCAGCTTTTTGTCAAAAATCTATGAAAAAAAATCAGTAAAACCTACATATAAAGAGCAAAGGATTGGTGGTCTCATTGGGAAAGTCATTTTTTGTAGATACAGTTTTATTACATCAGCAAGTTATGTTTAAGTGCTTGAGTGATTGCAGCACCCAATCACTGCAGAGATTTTAAAAAACATATCAAACTCTAGTTAAAGAAAATCCTCCAGACCTCTATCACTTAGTAAAACTAATGCATAGGCTACTTACTCAAAGAGTTCTCTGTTCAACAAGGCTGGCAAGTCATATTCTACAAGCAATTCATAGCTATGCCATAAAATTGCTGCTACACAGTGCAAATGGGAAGGAGATGGCATGAGAAGACCATATTCTCTTGTAGAACTGTTTGGGCAGACATAGTTAACTCGGCCACTTTTTATCATGGCTGAAACTCTTGCAGAATCGCTGACCCATTTCAACAAAGCTTGAATTCTAGAAGATGGAAATACATTAAGAAGGCATATGGTATATTTATTGGTAAAACGTATATGGCCACCTGTCTTATATATAATAATCCTAGGCAGCTCACCAGAAAATCATTTAAAACAAAAATGTCACTCATACACTTCCCACCATGGTGGCTTAATATCCATCAGTTCCTCCCCATTCCAGCCTAATATCTGGGATAAAAGGCAAGTTGACATAGTCTTCTGGAAGGTGATGAGGGTAGGAGCCTTTTAAGGTATGTTTATTAAATCTATTTCTATGTTGCCGCTATCAAAATTGACTCTTGGTCACTCACATAGAAAAAAAAACATAAAAGCACAAAAACAAAAACACAACAGCACTATAATAATACATAGTAACAATACTGTGCAACAGATCTGAGAAAACATGAATTTGAATGTGGGAAAAAAATGAATTTTAAACCAGCATACATGCTAAAAATAATCTCAAATTGAAATTTATTTCAAAATAATAATAATTCAATAACAGTATCTGCCTATTTTACGTTCTTGGGAAAAACTTCATAGGTGGACAAACATATCAAATCCAAACCTGGCTGACTGTGTGACGAACCACAATTTAGTAAACTTGTAAGGTGCTTGACTTCAATTACTCCGGGGAACTCAGAACAATTAAGCAACAACACTTTAATTTGTTCTGATTTTTATACCTTTTTTAAGTTCAGTGATTCACACATACAGGCTGTCCTCACAAAGTTTATGTCCTCCTAACATTTTGAGATTTTAGTATACTTTATCTTACTAACAAGAAACTCAAAGTCAAAAAGGAGGATGCTGTCTATACTGAAGACTAAGAGCAAATTTTGTTCTAATTCCCAAATGCCAAATTTATTAGTCTCTACTGGCTGAGGTTCAAATAAGCAATATCCCCATATATATTGCAAAACTGCAACTTTGCATACAAAATGGCTGCATCTAAATTAGATTACAGGGATACATTTGTGAGGAAGAAAGGATACAATCTATAGATCTCAAATTTGCCCAATACCACATGTCTGTTTAAAAAGAAAATACTTACCTTTCTTTTGTTCCAGAATCCTGAGTTGTCCCAAGCTGATAAAGAATGTCAATTGTGGAGTCTGATGACAAGCCATTTAGTCTTCCAAAAAGCAAAGGGCTATTCAAATCTTTCCATATAAACAAAAGGAAAAAATTAGCTAAGGATGATACAACATATAATTCACTGGTCTGCCAAAATATTTTAATAGTTTTAAATTAAGGAAAGCAGCATTTCCCCAAGTTTTTGGTCATGATAATTACAGTTTGAAAACACAGCTACCAAACTGGAGAAATCAAGACATATTTTCAAATCTCCTTATATGTAAATGCATGATAATCTACTAATAGACTTCCTTTTTGTGAGCAGAAGCTTAAAATTGGAAGGAGATCAAACTATTCTCTTACCTGTAGGGTCACTCCCAGATGCAGAACAGTTTCTTAAAAGAATATCAATCAATTTGAGGCCTATTTTAGTCGACTGAAGTCCAATTTTTACAAGAACAGCCTCAATATTTGGAGAATGCATGCCACAGTATGGTGACATCAGTAGAGCAGCACATGTCTGCAACAGGTTAGCAGTAGGAGCTGCAGCACTAGCCATCATTCCTTCTAAATCACTTATGTGAGTGAGGCAATGATGCAGCAGCCTTAACCATCCAATGCTGGAAAATACAGAAGCAAAATTAAAACAGATTCCATCTTGACTTCAACACAAAACATGATTATTATGCAAGTTGGAGCAGAAAACCAAAAGTACTGCCCTCCTGCAGTACTTATTTATTTAAAAAATGAAAACAACAGTAGTATTTCTTTTGAAAGAAAACCCCTCTGTTGAGATATTTAGAAATGAAGTTCAGTGTTATTCTCATGGAGGGGTTAGCCTGTTCACAGCTCCTCAAATCAAAATTACAGGCTAGGATTGTTTATGTTACAGGTCACATTGGTATGAGCTACAATGAGAATGGTATGAAACTTTAAAATTCAGATTTTAGAAGTATGGAGAATTTTAAAAAAAACCTCCTTTGGACTTGCTTGTCAGAAATTTGAATCTTCATGCCTTCCAAATTATCTGCAAAGCCTAAATTTATAATTCAATGTTTCCCAAACAGAAAAAGAATTATTTATGGTTATTTCCCAAATCTAATTAGTGAGAAAGATATAAATTTCAGAAAATGAACAAAGGTATAAAAGGAGGTGTAATAACCATTAAAGGCTTACATATTAAGCCAACAAACTGCAACAAAATTCAAACTTCTGTGGAAGCCTGATTGCTATAGGGGACTATCAGTCTTATTAGGTAGACCAGACAGAAGATGACTAGATATCCAAATTCTACTTTAATATAAAACTACATTAACAGAATTTTGCAAGCCTGAAAATACTCTCAACCATCTTCTTTACAGCCAAAGAAATCGGGGAGGGTCTCTTCTGAGCATCTTGCCCCACCCACTTATCCACTTGTGGGCTATGCAGTCTCTTATCTGTTCGTTGCCTAGGCAAAGTCTCTTTGCTCTGTCTCCCAAAGTCTTTTTCAAATATCATTACAGAAACATGCAATCTATATAAAAACTGCAACTGGAAGTCTATTTTCAACCCTGATTGTCATACTAGGAATGATCTTTAGAGAAATGTGAATTAGCCTAACACCACAAACACACCCCGGAAGCCTGAGAATTGCTGGAGGGACAGTATGAATAATAATATCCATTAAGTCTTAAAACATAGCAAAATTGTTTTACATAGGACAAATGATTTAATCTGATATCTCTACTGATAAAACATACCTTGTTTTAGATACCTGGTCTTCAGAAGGAAGGAATGGATTATTAACTGTTGCAGATGAAGTGTTACCAAAGGCAGTGAGTCCAAGTAGTTTAATCTGAGAGAGTCCTAATGTGCTAGCATCCCGTGGGCGATGAAGGCGAAGACACACAGCTGAGGCAACTTCAGCTTTCACAAGCTGTATTTTTATGTAGGTAAGACCACTTGTGATAACAGGTGTTGACAAAGGTAACATGTTCACCCCATCTGCACTAATTTCAACAGAAACTGAAGAAGGGCATGCTGTAGAGACATAAGTGTTCGCATATACATTTATATGTACAACAAAATTTACAGACATCGATTTCATTACTTTAAAACATAAAATAAGTATAAACATTCACATACTGAATAGCAATAGCTTTCCATCTTTCCAAATGGTGACCTAGATTGTTGGGGGCAATATGCAAATAATGCTTGTATTGTAAACCACTCAGAGAGTGCTGTAAAGAGGTCGGTATATAAGCCTATATGTTATTGCTATTGCATATGTAAAACCATGAACTCCTGTAGCATATATCTGCACACACTCGTAGCACCTAGAATAGTTGGCTATGGAACTAGTCAAGAGGGAATTAGAATCCTAAAATATTCAACCCATCATATATTGAGATTATCAGAAATGGCTGCTATTAATGGTTACAACTGACTAGAAGTACTAACATATTTGACTGTAGGAATCTTCTCAAAATGAGGAAGTAGGTATAATGAAAGGGAGGGCCAAATATCTAAAGACAGCTTTTAGGTTACTCAAAACCAATAGAAAACTAGCTGGTATGTATAGGTCAAATTAAAAAAGGTACCATCAATGAATGAAGTTACTACATGTAAAGAGTATCTCTCTCCAAGAAAATTAAAACTAATCCTAAATTAAGAAAAGATCACAAACTTACATTTAAAAAGGTCCAGTGTATAAACATAGCAGAAGCATGGATAGACTAGTTGTGGACAAGTACTGTAAGGTGAATAGTTTTGATGCAAACTATTTGCAACTATGTTTCTTTTTATGTCATGTCTTTTAATTGCTTATTTGTTTCCCACTCTACATAATGTTGGCAATATATGTAAGAATTTGGGAAGTTGTTCACCTTAGCTTCTTGAACTTTGTCAGATCTTTTAAGATAGACCCTATCTTCCAAGTATGAATTTTAGAAATAGCAATAGCACTTAGACTTATATACCACTTCACGGTGCTGAATCAAACTTGAGCTGGTAAGAATTGAACTGCCAAAATGCTGGCAATCAGCAGTCAGCAGAATTAGCCTGCAGTACTGGGTTCTAACCAGTGCGCCACCACGGCGCAGTCTTTAATTTTACAATAGATTTTAAACTGTACATTATTTGGCAGAGGTCCAGCATGTTGATTTCTTGTTTAAGATCATGGAACCTAGAATTAGACTATGTTAACAGCACTCTTTTTTCTCACAGTAATACTACTTCAAAAGACCTTCTTTGCTGTACAACAACAAATGAGGCATTGTAAAGATACCTACTTGCAAGAGATGCAAGATGTGGTTGAATATGTATTTCTTTTAGCAACACTGCAGCAGGGAGATGAATTGTAAGGTCACACCAGGCTTCCTCAGGTAGAAAGATGTAAGACCAAGCGGCAGATCGAGCCCTTCGATGTGGTGGAGTTGCCTGCAGCAATACTTCAGCAGGCTGGGCTGTAGGACTACTTGACGTAATTGAGCCTTCAATAAATAATTGCCATTAATTTAAAAAATATGTCGGATAAACTTGCAAATACAGTTAATTTATCAAAAAGTCAAAACAAAAAGGAAAAAAATATCTATGTTGTCCATGGGCAAGCAGTTGAACTATATTTGTGGCTACATATATTTTACTCAGGATTCTATATATGCAAACTAGAACAAATAAATACTATACATGTGATGTCAATCACTGAGTATTTCATTTTCATTAAAAATGATAAATGCTGCTACACAGTTCATCTGAAGTTTCCTTCTGATTTGGTGTGGCAAAGACATCATATGGGAGAACTTTATTGCACGGATAGGCAAAGATAATGTAATTTAGATCTTTACTTTGCGTAAGGCTTTGTACATTTACATTGTATCCTTCCAAGTACTGATTGTGGCCGAGTTTAAGTGTATGCACAGTAGAGAGATACCCTGCTAATCAAATCAGACAGCAAGAATGAAAATGGATAATTCTCTACACTCCAGAATGAATAAAATGGTAACTGATGAACGCTTAGAGAAAGAGTGGTCCACCTCTATTGTAATGGAGGAGACTTTGAAATTTAATTTTAAAGGGTGTTCTCTATCCAAAACTGATATACAGAGACAGCCTGTAATCAATGTTACTCTTGGCATTTTTCACCTAAACCTCTAAGAAAAAGCATCCCCATTACCTTAGAAAAGAGGGTTGCCATAAGACTGCTTATCAGATATCAGAAATGTAATTGGTAATGATCTCTGGGCAAAATATATAGGCCCACAAAGTGTCTAACAACTTAAGTATTTCCCATCTTATTTCGGCTGAAGGTATTTGTCTGTGGAATTGACTATCTGAACAAATAAGAAAATGTAAACTTGATTTTCTGGTCATTCTGGAGAAGGGAAGGTATGATAAAGGATAGCTATTGAAGAAATGCTGTCTTGAGTGAAAGGTAAGGAAAATTTGGGGTGGCGTTTCCTGGCATTAATTCTAGAACAAAATTATATGTCACATGATCTTTATCCTTACTAAATGATAGAAATTAACACAATAGTAGATGCATTTCTCATAATAACTGACAATTTCTATATATTTGCCACAGAAAGAGTAAGAAAAGACAGAAACTTAATACAAATGTTTATAAATTGTGATTAGCCTAAATAGAGGTTCTTAATTTTTAGTGATGCTTCATACTGTCAAGAGAAATATTTTTGATCTCAGAGGACAGTAGAGCATCTAATTAACATGGTCTGCTCTCATGTTTAAAGATACTGTTAAACAATCAAAAACACTACATATAAATTTGAACTACAAGTCTCTGGAAATGGGCTTTTTTTAGTGGTAGTGATGATAGGGAGACACTAACCAGCTTTCAAACAATACATTATGCTCCAAAAGTATTTGCAAAGACAGACAGATTTTTGGAATGATTATCACATCAAATAACACACAAAAAAGATAAAGTTTCTGAACCAAAATGCATAATGGGAATCTTGGTCACTGTGAGAACAGAAATTTAAACAAAATCCTAAACTGTTTATTAAGAATTTAGTTACAATGAAACGAAGAACATCTAGTGCCTTTAATTTCAAAAAGCTATGGTTAAACATGATGACTTTAAATCATGTTCTTATCTGAGCTGCTATACAACTGAAGCTCTAAAGATAACACGTACTAGAACACAGACTAAACATATGTAAATCAAATTTAATGGTGAAGCAGTTACAATGTAAATCTCTCCCAAGAATTTCTTTGTGTAAGAGATTTGTAAGTATTTCCTGCTTGTGCAGAGGGTTGGACCAGAAGATCTCCAAGGTCCCTGCCAACTGTTATTCAGTTATCGCAAATCTTAGTCAATTGTCTAGATAGCATATTTCAAATAATTCTGAACAGTTCTTACAAATTTTGTATCTGAGGTATATAACAAAATTTTGTGGTGAAAATTCTGTTTCAGAATCAGACAACCTATTTCATAATACCTGAAATGATCATAAAAAATCCCTGCACGGTCCTCGTCTCTATACTAATTTAACAATTTGTGCCTATTGTACTCCACCATCAGGTGAAGTCCTTCTGTTTTCTCTAGTAATTTAATATTATTTTGCAAAATCTGAGTTTTCCTCAAAACCTGCCAGCACTCTTCTATTCTACAAAACCTGTATGTGTTTCAAAATCACACCAAACTATAGAGGTATATAACTTACCCAATGGTGCAAAATTGTGGATTCCTTCTGCATTATCAGGCTCAGAAGCTAGTACTCTTGCTTTCAAAGTACCATCTGTTGCTTTGCTAGGGCCAGAGTCTAAGAATTTCATAATAGTTGAAACCATGCTTCTTGCTGTGTTTACAATGGCTCTGGTACTGGTCACCATGTTATTGCAAATGAGCTGAACACCTCCTAAGAAAGAAAGTCAATAAATCATGAGAATGACAATATGATCAGTTACAATTTAAACAGTTTTGACAAAAAGCCGAGTACAGTTTATTTAAAACATGGAAAAAATTATGCCTACACAAAGAGAGGATATTTAAAATTCTTTGGTCTGAATTGAAACCATATTTGACACTAGCCTCTTTGCAACTATTTCCTCTCATGTGCTTCCTTTCTTTCTCCTGTTGTCTTATTAGTCAAAAACTGTTAGACCCAAAGTGCAATCTAAAGTACTCAAATTGGGAAAGCAGGGTAGGGACACAAAGAGTCTTTTAGCTCATGTGCAAACCTGTTTTGATTGTAATTTCAGTATATTTATAGAAAATGCAAAAAAGACCCTTACCCATATCATGAAAAGCTTTCAATGCCTCACTGGTATCCAACACTCTTAAAATAAACCATAGCAAAGGTTCAGACAACTGGCAAGTGGCAAGAGAACCCTAGCAGAAACAAAGAAAATACATTTATCTAGATGTACATAGTCAATTGATAAGTTAACTACATAGGTTGGCTTTATATTATAGTGGAACAATGATCTACCAGATCATTTTTCTCTGTTCTTTTCTGTTTTTATTTTAAACAATTAAAATAAATGAAAGAGCACAATTCTCACGATCCACGAACAACCGTTTTTTTCCTGAAATCAAAACTCAAGTTTGAAATTAACTGAAGAGCAGTAAAACAAATCTGTCAATGCTCATTATACATATTGCAAATAGTAACGTCTACAGCTTACATTAGTAAGTATCAGTTAATATTTTCATCTCACTGTAGTTTAAAGGAGTCCTCCATGTTTAATAGCTGGCCTATTAAAGAAAAGAATTAACTGGAAAAAACCAGTCAAAGATTTCGATTAAACATTCATTCTTTCTTTTATTCAGTGGATTCCTGTTTAATTCAGATAAAGTTTATAACATAGAAAAGACTAATCTGTTCAAACAACTTCCCTAAATCTTCAGCAGAGAGAGGATCAGAAATCAATTACAAGGTAATACTTTGAACACATACTTGTCTTCCCATATACCCACAGGCCATGTACGTAAGAATTGGCTGAAGCATCACTTGCACCGTTGTAGCTTTTTTACTGAGTGTTGTTAGTATAGTAAATAACCCATCTCCAACTGATATGGCATCCAATCCTCCATGAAAATTCTCATGTTTTGTAAGATGTAAACCACTGGCACCTAGGATATAAAGAAGTGTATAAATCTGAAGGCACTGGTAAATAGTGAAATATTTGAGATAGCATTATCCATTTAATTCAGGATGATCTTTCAACCTTTCCAAAAAAAAGTAATATAAAATTAGCATCCAAGACAGTAAGTTTAGCGTATTCCTATTTGACTATTATGCATTTTAATGACAAAACAAAAATGCAAAAGCTGATTTATAATGCCACTTTCAGTGTATTTTTGTAGGTTTCAGTGGGCAGCAGATAGCAATAACAGTAAATTATTTTCTGTTTTTCATAGACATGTGCAAATTACTATGAGAGCAGGACCTTTTCCCTCTCAAAATTTATCTTCTTGAACTTCTTCCTAAACATGCACAAGCTGACTTACAGACCACTGAGACAAACATACTCATTCACACATTAAGGACATCATATTCTGATACGTTGAGGTTTTACATCCTTTATAAAAATAGGTACTTAGACTTGGTATAAATCAACTGTAAAATGTTTACAGGAATGTTTGACTGCTGCAAAATCTGCATTCTTTCCAGTGGCAGATTAAGAGACACTGTGGTATAGTGATTAAACGGGTGGATTAGGACTAGGGAAAGACATTCAGATTGACCAGGAACCATGGAGGTTCCCTTGGTGACTTTGGACTGGTCAGCTCAAGCTTCTTCTTTAAGTTTACCAAAGCATTTTAGAAGAAAAGTTATTCAGGTTCTTTTTCTGTTTCAATTGGTTTTATTTTGCTTAATTGGCTACTGCGTTCTATTCTATATTTGGTATGGATATTTTCCTGATTATTTCACACCATCCTCCATTTTTAAAAATAAATTTTAAAGGAAAACGTGAGATTGATAGGTATGTGGGGAAGAACAGAATTTACACTGAGATCATTCATTTATTCGTGTTATATAAAAATATTTGAACTACAGAGTATTTTTACAAACAAAAAGCCTAAAGCCAAGTTTTTGAATATGGGCATAGCTGGAACTACAGCAGTCAGCATTATGAATTACCTAAGAATTGCACACAAGCTGCTGTAATCTTTTGAGATGGTAAGCGGGATACAGAAATTATACATGCATAATTAAAATACCTACCAATTATCATTGCCATAGCACTGCTGTTACATTGGCCCAGAGCAGACAGAATCTGGCTCATAATTTGTTGGTTTGCTAAGACTAGGTCAGCTACATAGACAGTTGCGCCTTGAGTACTCCCACTGTTTCCATTGCTATCTTTTCCACCAGAAACCTTTTCTTCATCAGAAACACTGTCCATGGTGCTGCTGGCCATCTGAGCCCGAGCACTATATTCTCTGTTGCTTGAAAGAGGCAGCTGAACCAGGATATTGACCAACTTGAGCAAATCAAACATGAGCTGATCCCTTGTCATCTCTCCACAGACTGCTTTGGCATCCCCTGGTCGGATGATATTAGCAAAGAGTCCTCCAAAACATGCTCGAGCACCCACTGAACTGTCAGAACCACTACGAGACATTACTTTGTCGGTGCATGTAATGTAATGGTGCACTAGAAATGTGATGGATTCAATAACAGCAGAAATGGTGCTCACTGAAACGACTTCAAAATTCTGCTCGAGTGTAAATTCCAGAAGCTTCACTTGTGCATCCAGAGGACCTTGACCAGTCTGGAAAGCACCCCTAGAAATAAAGGGAAATGAGACTAAAGGTTATTTAGGCTGATGAAAATCCAAATACATGCCTATATACATACTGTATATTTATATTTTATCATATAATCCAAGCCAAAATTCTCAGAAGACTCCAAACCTGTAGCACAATTTGTCTTATAATACATTCTTTCAAATTAGTTTCTTCTTTTGTATCCTTGTACCATAAATATCTTTGAAGGCCGTTGGTTAAGCTAGCCCAGGAGTGTCAAACTCAAGGCCCACGGGTCAAATGTGGCCTCCGGCCTTCATGGATCTGGTCCGTAGGGCTGCCCTGAAGGTGACTGGGGTGCTCCACTGGGGCAGTGGTGGCAGGGGGATGGGGCAGCCTGAAATGGGTGCTATGGCGATGGCAGCAGCCCTCAATGGAATTGAGTTTGACACCCCTGAGCTAGCTCACTATGGGGGCTGGGAAAAGTTCTATGGCAGCTAAAAGAACTCACTAAGCCCAAAATGCTGGCCATCATTGCACTTGATAAAAAGTTTAGTTTAGGTTTTTTTTCTGGCAGCTGCTTCAAATGATTCAAAGAACAGCAATGTTGAAGGGATCTTAGTACTATTGCAGCTAGGGACTAATTTATGAAAACAGGCCCACCAAACTGTGATTTGATTATCTCTCATTAGTGCCCAATGGATCTGAATTGGGGACTTTGCAAAGCAGTGTTTTGTGAAGTAGCCCTTTCCTTGTTTGCATGCACCTAGTTTCTGATTCATTTCCTGAACCACTGCTCATTTTTATTTTAAACTTCAAAGAACAACAAAGTATTGTTGTTACCATGTAACTACCATGAACTTAGATAATCATCTTTATTGTTTACATGAATTGCTCCTGTTGGATTTTTGTTTTTATAATTGAAACATTCTCTTGGCTTGCCAACAGAATTTCATACTGATGGCTTTCAGTTTTACTTTGTATGATCCAAAATAATTATGCTTCCAGGAATAGTCTTAATATGTTTGACAAGTCAGAAACAATGGTAATTTAATATCCACTAGCTGAAAATTGACAAATTCTAAAAATAAGCATATGCAATAATTATAGTCTAAAATTATAAATTTTGGAATTATAATAAATAAAACATTACCTCTCAATTGAAAGAATATGTATCAATTTTAATAAAAATTCACTAAACATCTGAGGGCATGCTGAAGAAAGATGCACTTGTAAACGAGTAAGAAATTCTTGCATAGCTTGGGTGGCTGTTGGGCCAACCTGAAAGAGATTAAAGAAATATTTGTATTATACTCTGAATAACTACAATGTCTGAAATAGTTTCAAAGACTTTGTTGAACAACAGATGGATGATGGTTAAACAGTCTATCAACCTAATGTTTAGGATATGTAATTAAAATTGCACTCCATTCTGATTTCAAGGAAACAGAGATATAATATTCACACTGAAAACTGCAATCTTAACTGGTAGTTTTCACTACTAGTACTATTTATCTTAAAAGATTAACATTTTCTATAATGATTCCAACCAATTCTCTGAATTCTACAAAAATAAAGGTAGCATATAAATCAGCAAACAAAACTAATATGAATGAAAAATATTACCTGTGGACTATGTTGATTTGTTCCATGGGGATTTGTTCCAGAAAGAAACTTCACTAAAATATGAATAAGATTAGGATCTGATACCAATAGCTGGGCAGTACTTTCCTGAGATGTAATGGCACTACTAGAACCAGCTATAAGACAAATAAAAGGTTGGTTAAACCTAAATTATAGTACCTTTGACTGCTGAGATGTTTATTCTATATATACAGTATTCTGAAATTCTGAATTTTAAAATACATTCCTTTCTAACTACCAGAATTAATTTGCACATTCTTGGCAGTACCTGAAGACATTCCTAAATGCCAGGAGGGTTGATAAAGTTAACAAAGGGATCTCATTTTATTATTTAAAAGAGACCCTGGTCTCTAGGTGCCTTAGTGAATGTCTTAAACACTTAGCCATAAGGTAACAGATCTCTTTCATAGCTCCATCAGCCACTTTCAAAACAAAAGAAGGACCAGCAGTTTCAAGCAGCCAAGCTGTAGGGGAGAAATGCATATAGGAGGAGCAACAGCTATGTTTATCAAGATTATTTGTCAACATTATCAAAACTAGGAATAAACAATGCATCTTTTGAGCTAATAGAATTTGGAAAGTACATCATGGATGGTTATGGATGTTCTCACAAAATGGCTGCTTTGAGTAAGTTTACCTATCCTTTAACAAAGTATTGTGTCGAACATAATTAGTCACAAAACACATACATATCTACACAATAAAACATGTGTGTGTTTTATGACTAATTATGTCCAACACAGAATTGTGTATTTGTGTTTGTTTAAATAATAATAATTAAAAAACTAAAAAAACACCCCACACATATCAGAAGACACAGTAGCATCTAAGAATGTCTATGACTATTCCACTTTAACACTGTTTTCCGCTTATCTCACTAGCAGGAATCTGTATCCATCTAATTTTTATTTGCTAAAAATGCTTATGCAGCCTATGCTAATAAATGTAAGTGATCTGCAAAATGTATCTAATTAAAAGTGTTTTGAATTTGCAGAAATACTTTGTTTCAAACCCCTAATCTGTATTTTGGGCCGGAAACAGCTGTTCTGACTTCATTGATAGTGCCTCAGTCCTTTCATAAGTGTTTGGACTCAATCTGAATTCAAAACAGAGTTACTGCAAACTCAACACATTTTCAGACTGGTTGGAATCGTATGGAACATTTTTTTGCTTAGGTCAAAACAACTGATTTTAAACATTTAGAACGTGATTTCTTTCTTTCAGGTATGTCAATTTTTCAATTTGAAAATTCAAACTATTTTTTTAAAATTAAAAATAGGTGCTGAACGCCTGAAAGGCATTTTCAGGCATACTGCTGCCAATGATATTACCTATCCAGTCATTGCTATCCACTATTCAGTGTGAACCTATGAAGTTGATATGGTCTACACAAAGTCCAGTTTATGTAATGATCTAGTAAGTTCTGAACTGAAATCTAGATTCATTTGATCATGTTCCATACACTGAATTAATAAAAGAGCTTATTTTCTGCTGATATTTTAACAAATACGTTGATTAAAATGAGGTATCAGTATTTGTAGTCAAAATGATTTTTAAAATTTACTATTTAAAAATGATAATTACATTTCTAGCTTAACTTGAACTTACAATTGAACTGCATGTTTGTCATGAGAGTTAGACTATGAAGTACAAGGCACCATGTTCGAAGCAAGGTATTAGGATACCATGCCAAGACAGTCAGGAAGCTAGTTACTGATGCTGAAAAAAATCAAAGAGATAAAAAATAGCATATCACAACCATAAGTTGCAGCTTTTGATATCATTGTTGAATTATTTGAAAAGGGAACGGAACACTTGTCAGATAAGAAAAAAACATTATGCGAGAGCCTTGTCTTTGGATCTCCCAAACTAGTAAATGAACTACATACAGAACATCACTTAGGAATAGCAAGCATGAAACTGGGTAAGGCAGGAAAAATGGTTATAATTTCATCAGCTTTCAAGACAACATAATAATTATAAAACTATTATACAGGAAGATAAGCTCTTGCTTTGGCTTCATGGTTTCCTCTCTAAGACCAAGACTTTTATTTCTTTATTGGTGGCAGTCTTATTCCTGTATCCACAGCAATTAATAAAGCTGTTGTCATAGACTGTCTGCACCCAAACTATCTGGGATCACTTCACATGTTGTCAGAGTGTTTAGAATATGTCAAGATCTGCATGTAGAAATCAAGCAATTTCTCACATAAAAGCAAATTCAATGTTGGATATCCATGTAAGAATATATGAAGCAGCATTTGCTGTCTCATTTAGGTAATGAGTACATGGGATATTAATGAGAGAATTAGCCAACTGACCCTAGGATGAGGTGATTATTGTTCCTTCTCTTTGTAGACTAATAAAAAGAGATAGTTATATATTCCTAATCCTCAAGCTTATGCACTAGTACATTCTGCAGGCCCCAGAGAAAGAAAAATGGAAGAAAGCAGGCACCAAATCCTGGTGGGAGATGGGTGGTCTAGATACATGAAATATACCATGTTTCCCCGAAAATAACACACTGTCTTATATTAATTTTTGCACCCACAGATGCCCTAGGTCCTATTTTCAGGGGATGTCTTATTTTTCCACCGAGGCCGCCCAGAACCGGAAGTCCAAGGCTTTATTATTGGGGAGGTCTTATTTTCGGGGGATGCCTTATATTTCAGTGAGAGGCAAAACTGTAAGTAGGTCTTATTTTTGGACGATGTCTTACTTTCGGGGAAACAGGGTAAGTGTGTCCATATGCATACGTACATGTATACATATACAGGTAGTCCTCAACTTAAGACCACAATTGAGCCTCTAATTTATGTTGCTAAGTGAGACAGTTATTGAGTTTTGCCCCCATTTTATGAACTTTCTTGCCATATTTGTTAAGTGAACCCCTGCAGCTGTTAAGTTAGTAACACGGTTCTTAAGTGCATCTGGCTTTCCCATTCACTTTGCTTGCCAGAAGCTCACAAAAGATGATCCTATGAACCCAGGACTGTAATCATCAAAAATAGGAACCAGTTGCTAAGCATCCGAATGTTGATTATGCTGCAACGATTGGAAGTATGAAAAACTGTCATAAGTCACTTTTATCAGGTCACTAAAGGAATGCTTTTAAGTCCAGGATTACCTGTACGTACAAACAGAGAGATTAAGAGTGCCAAAAATTATTTTGAAGATAATTGATTGGAGATTCTACAGTGTGGTAAATACAGAATTTCTTTCAAATAAACGAAACCCAGCAATTAATTTATTTATTAAATTTCCATACCGCCCACCTCACCTAAGTGGCTCTGGGGTGGTTTACAGCAGCAGACAACTCATACAACGGAATGGGAAGGCATTCACTTATGCTAACTAATCTAAAGTTTGAATGAGAGAAAAAAACTCAACTGGTTCTGTAATCTGCACATCTTATCATTTTAAATACTCCTTACTTGCTTAAGTGTACTAAGTATTAGCCTCAACTTTATGTATTGGCCATCTTATTGTCAGAGTGACTCTTGGCTATTTATTTAATATGAAGATAACCTAAAACAGTGCTAGAATTAGCTCCAGTTGAAACCTTGATTCATTTTAAGCATATGTTAACCCTGGTAAAAAGTATTCCAAAATGTTTTATGGTAGAAAGAAAAGGTAGATTCAGGAATTGGTTTTCAAATATAAAGAAACTTGGAAAATAAAGGACTCAAAGTATTCATGTCCTATCTCTTTCTTTTTGACAATTAATTTGAACTGGAGATAGTTTTTGAATTTACCGTATAATGTAACAAAAAATCCAAGCTGAATATAGTACAGTATACAATAGAAGTCCAGTATATTTAAAACTACTGATTTAGTTCAATGTAGCAGTGGACAGTGATGCAACTCACCTTGATTTAAAGGAATGACAGGTATCCGATTAGCATTGTATAAGAAAATGTCAGTGCAGTTGTCTTTATTTCCAGTAGTTGCAGAATTCAGGCTTAATGTGAGCCATAACTGTAGTAGGGACTCAAGCTAGAGAACAATTATTAGTAACTGTTATTTAAAAGGCATATTTAAAACAAGATAACCATGTAACTGAGAGCTCTGGAACTTGCAATTAAGACTTCAAATATAAATTTTTACTCTTGTTAACAAACCACTATTGCAAACTGCAGATATTATTTTTGTCATGTTTTAATTTGCATGGTTACTAAAAGCAGATTATAACCAGTTTGCCAAAGCAAAAACATAATATCCAAATTAATATTTGCTGGTGTTTGACTGTTGTTTTTCAATAAAATATGTTTGTTTTATTGTAGCTTAATAATTCCTTCCTCCCCAAGGTTCCACTGTTTCTTGAAAACGTAGGAATGTATTTATTTTAACCCCATAATTGTACATACTAATGAAAACCATTTCAGAATCCAGAAGAGGACATTATAAAAATGTAATACCATAAATTCCAGTTTAAATATACATATTATAACTGGATAGATTGGATGAATGTTATGTGCAAACTCAGCCCAAGAAATAAACTATAGTTTAAAGGACCAGGGCATGGCTTCATATATCCCACTACATCAAAAATGTACTATATTATGTTTTAGTATAATATGTGAGCTATGATCTTCACACATGCATGCTTATATTTTAAAATGATAAAAACAGCTTTTAATTAAAATTATGTTATCGATATTTTGTTGTTAACTGGTGTTTTATCTATAAGGATTATCCCACACTTAGAATATACTGTTTATTTTGCAAAAATTCATCCTAAATGATATTTCTCTATGTTTATCTATTCTGGAAATACATATCAATTTATTTTCAACTACATTTATTAAACTAATGTGGCACACTGCCAAGTACTTTTATTAGGAATATCAATTTGAAAATACAAAGAACAGCAGACTAAGAATCAACTCAATAGAAAAGACTACCTAGCCAGTTTAAATTTCTTTATTCTAAATGCCAACACAATATATGAACTTTCTATAAATTATGTACCTGAACATGATGGACTTGAAGCATGGAAAATAGTTTATTGAAGCATGCACTTAACACTGGAATGGAGGACAACTGGATAATAAACTGATTGTTTTGATTTGAAGTGTGCAGCCCACGTAGCAAAGAATCATCTGTTCCACTAGGAGACTGAGTTACTAGCAAAAAAAAGCCAAGACATTTTAATTACAAAATAGAATCACAGTGTTTGTCACTGAATGTGTTATTCTTTCAAAGTATTGTGATCAGTTTCCTAGAATTGAAACTGAATTAAATAACTTGAAAAAACAGATGGCTGCAACAATAACTTAAGTTAAAACTGTAATTACTCTGGCAAATATACTGCTATAAAATTGAAATCAAATTAAATTGATTTTTATAAAACACCTATATTAATCAATGTTTTGTTATTGTTTATGCGTACATGGTTACTATTATATACTGTAAATGACCACTAAGTCGATAAATACTAGCTAGATAAATTGACACCTGTTGAAATTACATCTTAAGAACATTCTAAAAAGATAAATATATTTCCTGGACAGGGAGCTGCAGAAAACCCTCTCATAAATATTTATAATGAACTAAGAAAATAATAGGGTATGTAAAACCAGTTGTGTGTTGCGAAGTTAATATGTTGCTATTAGGTGTAACTGATATAATACAATCACTGTTCAGCTACAAGTTCAGAGTATCTACAATAGCAAGAGAAAGATTACCATAACATTCAGAGATGCTTAGGTTTAACTGTGCAAAATTACATGTGGGAGTTGTATTGGTTAGGGCCTGCAAAATGGAATCTGCTTCCAGAGTAGACATCATTTTCAGCATCAGTTCTGCTTGATGCTCCAGTCCAACCTCTAAACGTGCATCTAAAGCTTTGAAAAGATCATAAAGCGCATATGTAAATTACATTAAATAAGTAAAATTCTACATATTTTAATAAGAAATACTGTATAAAGCCTTAATAAGTTATTAAATATTTGTTTATTTTTTATTCTTATATACACAAGTGTTTTGACTGATTTGGAAATACTTTTAAAATGAATTAAGATAGAAACTAATTATAAAAATGTGCAAAGGCAAGAGTTAAATACATCAAGCCAGGAAAATCTTTGCTGTAAGTAGCAAGACATGGTCCCAAGACAGAAAAATGTGGAATTTTTAACTTTAATAGACTTTTTTTTAAAAAAATTGCTACATTATTTTTATAATCTGTCTACCCTCACTTGTATACCTCTTGTCTAACAGGATGCTGGACCAGAGTTTCCTAATTGTTATCTCTAAAAAACACTTTTTAAGCATAGCTTGCATAACTAGAATATCTCTGAAAGAGAACATGTTTTTACTTTACAACAAATAAAGAATTTTCTCAAACTGGGTCGCAAATGAAAACTAGTTGGTATACTTACCCTGAGAGACTGATACACTCACAATCTGTGATCCATTCTTCTCAGTTGTAACTGGTGGTTTTGCCACAGAAATTCCAACACCTCCAATGTAAGGATTGTAGTTGTATGTACCATAATCAGCCCCCCAGTAATCATACCAGGTGCTACTTATAGGCTTTATAAAATAGAAAAAAAAGCATTCATTGGTCTGAAATTCCTCAAAATAAAAACATTTTTCTGTGACTTTCAACTAGATTGTGTCTTCAGTATTTGTATTCTAACATCATAATCTGCATCTATAAGGAAACCAACATTTTTATTTTTGCCGTATCTGCATGCCAACTATACTTGCAGCTTTCAGAACAATATGTTCTTCCACTGAACTATAATTTGATAAAATAAAGGGAAATGCTCGGCTAACATTTACAGCATTCTTCTCCAACTCATTATTGGACTATTATTTTGGACTATCACTCCAATACATGATAACTGGCTGCATTGAACAGAGCTAAAATCTAAAACATCTAGAGGGTGTTTGAAGAAGATTGCTTTACCTGATATGCCTAGAATAGAAACAAATGAATTATAGGGTATCAAGTAAGTCAAATTCAAAAATTATACTAGTGTATAAATAGATCTATTACTGTTATGCTCACAATCAAATATAGCACAGATGTGTTCCCTATTATGCACCATTAAATTCTCCGAATGTCCCTCCTTTCTCAGTTTATTTCAATCATACGCTGTGAGAATGTTCAGTATACTCTAATGTAGAGGTTTTCAACCTGAGGTCCATGGACCCCTTGGGATTCGTGGCAAGTTGCCAGGGGGTCCGCAGACATGTCAAGAAAATTTGGAAAAAGTAATATACATGAACTGTTGGTTAGTAATTAACTGAATTTGTGGGAATGGGGTCCACCATGTAGCAACAACATGTTTTGGGGTCAGCAGCTTGAAAAAGGTTGAAAACATCTCTCTCTAATGGATCTATGCTCACAGATCCAACTATAATCAAATGTTTAAGTGGTCTCTGTAGTGTGACATGTCTAAAATCTGATCTGTGGTACAGATTTACAACTTCAGATCAAGGGTATGTGTCCACTTTATGGTTATGAATTGGTTCTACCAATGTAGTACTGATCAGTATTATAATATTACTTCATGTGTTCAAGTTTTAATGATTTGTTTAAAACACATGATTTTTGGCATAGGTAATAAAATATATTTTTCCTCCAAAATGTTTCTTATTTTTTATATTTATAAATCCCCCCATCATTTCTTCACATACAAAAATAATGTTTAAATGATGAATTTTAAAATCATTAGGACTTTACCAAATGTCTGGAAATACTACTTACGCTTTAAGAATATTTGTGAGAATGAAAATATAACCTGTGTATTGTATAGGATTCTATCATGTTAATGTCAGAAACACACATTTGGAAAAGAGCTAGGACTATGTCACAGGTGTTTTACAGCTAATTTAAAAATGCATTATGTTCCATACCTTGAAGACTTTTGCTGCCAGAGGATCTTTTTCCAAATCAATATCTAAAGGATCAATGTCAACTTCCATCAGGTCTTGTAATAACTCAAGATCAATGTCTTTGTCTTTTTCCAAAGATGACAAAGGTGGAGTACCTTTGAGTGATTCAGATAGTTTATTTATTTACTGAATTTATAGACCACCTCATTGTCATAGCCCTGAGCAGCTTACAACAATAAGTACAACAATAAAAGCAGAAATTTGAAGTCCTTGACTTCCACCCATAATTAAACCCCGGAATTATGTCAACCGTGCTTGTCATTAAGAGAACCATCATGTTACCAACCGGATTTTACATTTTTTTCAGAAGCCATTAAGTATATCACTATGGTTGTTAAGTGAATACATGGTCCATAAGCGAATGCTGAGGTCATTAATTGAACTCATTGTTTGCAATGAGCATTTTGTATCAAAAACCAGAAGCAAATGGAGAACAAAAACATCATAAATCATGATTACATGAATGTGAGGTGCTCTAAAAGACTGAACATCAATGAGTGGGTCCAGGCCTCCTGACCGTGTGTGTGTGTGAGGGCGGAGAAATTGTGAGAACAATGGCATTTGCTAGTGTATTTGCCAGATTTGACATCTGTTCCTCCAGTGTGCAGAGGGATTGCTCTCCCTAGTGGGGGTGGGAAGAGGGCCCAGACCTCTCAGGTACTGTCAGAGACCTAGGCCCTCTCCTTTCCGTAGCATGCCCAGGAGGCCTGGACCATTTCTCTGGTGCTCCACTTAACAACTGCAACTGGGAGAACTCAGTTCATGGTCAGTGAATAAAGTGTTGCTCAACTATCAAAATTATGGGCCCATTTGTTGTTTTAGGTGGAAGATTATCTGTAGTTTGTAACAGAAAATAGAAATTATTTGTCTATATACGCTCTAAGTCTTGGAATGTGAGCTCTTAATTTCTATTGTGTGCAAAAATATAGGGGAGGAAAATAAAACGAGGCTACATTAGAGCATGCTTGTCCAGTCTTTTGGCTTGCCTGAGCCACATTGACTCAAAGGGAATTGTCTTGGACCGCATATAAAATATATAACATAGTTAATGTCTATAAATGACAAACTCTATTTTTAATTTTTTTTAAATTATCTTGTGGGGAAGCATTACTAGCTGTCCAGGGCAACATGCGGCCTATGGATTACAGGTTGGACACACCTACTCTAGAGATTTGCATCTGCTATGGACTGCATCAAGTTTTCACAAATGAAGGCAAACATACGTGTTATAAATAAATAATAAATAAATAAATTTTTATTTATATCCCGCCCTTCTCCTGAAGGACTCAGGGCGGCTTACAGGCAAATAAAAACATATACAACATGAGACAATTAAAAACATATTAAAAGAATTAA